>WBNM01027869.1:24743-92776 GCA_013399055.1 Ramphastos sulfuratus | reverse complement strand
AAAAAAAAAAAAAAAAAAAAAGGCATCTTTTCTGTTTTAGGAAAACTCCACAGCCTAAATTTACTTCACTAGGCTTTGCCCTTGCCAAGGGTATGTTCTAAAAAACTTCCCCAGTCTCCACAGAGGAGGCAATTTCCCAGTGTGGCTCACATTAAGATAAGCCACATAGGTAAGGGAAACCCATCTGGGATGAACAAACCCACAAGTCAAAAGTAACCCTGAAGAGGCAGGCAAGTTGTGACTAACCTTACAATACCTTACCCTACATCCTTCCCTGTTAACAAAAGGAAGTAAGCAGGCCAGAAGCATAAAGCCAAGGGAGCAAACTGAGGTAACAATACTTTGTGGAATGAAAACTTATCACTGCAGAATGTAATAGCTAGCAACAACATTTCATTTGTATACCTTAAAGCTGTAACAGATTGATATATTAATGCTCAATTACTAGAAGCTCCTCCAGGGTAGCAAACAGTAGGATCTAATGGGATTCTATCTATCTGGGAAAATGAGCTGGAGATCAGTACACAGCACCTTCACCAAATCCCTTACACAACTATGTTGCCACAGCAAGAGCTTCTTCCACCTTTATGCCAGGCTGGCTACAAAAATGTTTACCATGATATTCTACACTGAGTGCAGCAGATCTGTTTGAGGGTTTGCTTTGTGGTGTCAGGGTTTTATCCCCTGACCATTCTCTTCCAAGATGGCAATCAAACATGACAGGGCACTGAGAATTCCTACCCCTCTGCACAGCAGATTGGATGGGTCTCTGCCTCCCCTCTGCGCTCTGCAGCGTAAATTTTTTTTATTATTTCTTCTCCCCTTTAAGAAGGAGGCAGCAAGCTGTGGGAAAATACTTTTATGGCTAAGTGAGCTTTACCACCCACAAAGAAACAGGTCCCCAAGGGGCCCTCACCGCCCACAAAAAGATGAGTACTTCTGCAAAGCCTTACCCCTTCTGATATAATGGTATCTAGAAACTCATCACTTTAACAATGCACACAAAAGGAATCAGCCTGCACCCTTCACTTTGAAGAACATCATCATCTCTCTTCAATGTCTTTCTGAATCTCAAAGCTGGCTTTAGCTTCCCAGCCACCAATACGAAGATAAGCTTAAGGGAACAGTCTGCATCAGCAAATACAATATAAAAGCTTTCTCAGATTCAGTGCTCACTTCCAACACGCAGCACTGCAACAGCCTACAGCTTGTTACATAGTGCAACTGGCCAGTGAGATCTCTCCTGCTCTGTGGCCACTGAAGACGTCTCAGCAAGGCTCTTGTACGTATTCCAGCAACTATAGGACCAGGACTATGCTCACAAGCTTCCCCTTAACCCCAGGCAACAATTTTGCTAGTTTAAACACGCCCTGTACTGGGAAAAACTCACATTTCAGCAATTAGCTACTATAAGGTAAGTGATGAAGCTTACGCAGCACACTTCAAGAAATGAAAAAACCCTAAGCACCACTTAAGTATCTGTTATTTGTTTCCAGTCTGAATTGGTCTAACTTGAGCTTCTGCATCTTTCTGTGCTTTTCTTCTACTGAATTAAATGGCGTTCCAAAGATCAGGAATCCTCCCCCCTAGACCAGGCAAGTAACAACGACCTCCTCCTACTACTTTGATTAGCTAAGTGCATTAAGTTTATGCCGCTCTGTAGCCGAAGTTTTCCCGCAGCTGATTCTGTGCAGACACAGGAGCCTTACATGGATCTGTGCATCATCTGGAATGGTGTCAATAAGACCATATAAAACAGTAACAGTAGTTTCATACTCACTGACACTGCCTGCCTATGTAAGAACTCAGAACTATGTCACCATGACAGGATGTGACGTTCCACTGGTTCTCATGCAATTCCCCAAAGACATCTTCAGAGTCACTACTCTGCCCAAAACAAGCCTACACAAACTGCAATAGGAGTACATGACACTAGTCCCACGGTATCTAATCTCACTCTGGGCTATAATAATATTCACTTATCCACAACGTACCATCGCTGGAAACGACTGCAGGAGAGAGCTCTGACCAAGTAAACAGACCGAGATTGCCACTGTCTATCTTACTATCTACAGACAGAAGTGGATTGACCCCAGACATCTGAGTCTTTGAAAGGTCAACAGCAACAGAGTGGTAACACAGAACTTCAGGCTTTTAAAACTGCTTAAGGGCTGGCTTGAAGCAGATTTTGCCCCTGGCCTACAGTAATTCCACAAAACTGCTTAACTGTCCAAAATCTTCCCTATTGCTCCAGTCTAATTCAAGGCTTTCAGTACCAATCTGTTCCCATTTGAAGGATTTCCACAAGTGGATATGGAAGCCTAGGTACCTGAGCTGGTGACAATAACCCTGCAATTGTGCCACCACCTCTTCTAGGAAACAGGATGATAACAGTGTAATTAGCACTTCAAAAGCTCTGTATTTGGGACCTCTTAACCCTTTAACAGGACTGTCATGTGGAGAACAAAGTCATACATATTTCTGTAACAAACTTCTCTCATGGGACAGCATAACCAAGGTCAAAGTGCTGCAAACATCTCCACGACTCCTGAAATGCAGCCAATCACAGAGTGTGTCTGGTGCACTTGAGTAAATGCAGATCTTTCCAACTATTGCTGATGCCAGTGCAGGCACATTTCCAGATACTAGTCAAAACTTGCCTGACATCTCAGACCTCACCCAGCATATCCTGCAAAACAAAGTGATCTGCTCTCCCTCTGACCTAGAAAAGTTGCAGTCATTCTAATCTCACTTGAAAACCCAAGTTGTAAATTATGCTCATAACATGACAGCTGCTAATCCACGCTACCTCTTCTGCTACAGGAGCAAGCAACTGAGGAGTGTTCAGCTTAACCCAAAGGAACTGGAAATGAGACACTCTTGGCAGAAAATAAGTATCCTCACGGAAAGCTAGTTTTGTTTCTCATACCAAAACCCTACCTACTGAGTCCTGAAGCCATGTTTTGAGTATGAAATGCAGAGAAGACAAAAGCACCAGGTAGCAACAAGGAGTGTACCTACACTGAATCTCCTTGTATCCCATCTAGCACAGCTTCTGATCAACTACTAGAGTCTCTTGCCTACTCTGTTAAATACAGGTTGTTGACAGGTCTGCAGTCTGTCACATGCAACGCGCAGCAGGAAGGGACATGAAGTAGGAAGAGGAAGGAATTAATGAACAAATTGAAGTATGCTACACAGGAAGCACAACGTTGAGGACCATAATGTAAGAGCAAGTCACATGAATCTTTATTGAGTATCCAAGACTGATGTGGTCTGAGAAAGGGCTTCTGCAACAGGCACACTCATTAACGCTGTAAAACCAAGTTCCATATTCACGGTTAGCAGAATTAAATTTGCAACAATGCTGCACACTAAATGACAGTGGCAGTACCAGCTTCAAATTACACAGGCAGAAACAAGACCAAAAGAATCCCTATCATACAAGGCTTGTTTACTTAAGCAGCAAGCACAAGCATGCACTGTGTTACTGGTCTCAATTACCTTGCTGAGGACAGTGGTAGGGTTTTGTACTGGGGTGGGAAGGAGGTGAAGGCAAGTAGCAAGCAGCTCCACCTTTTCAGTGCGTAATTATAGATAATAAAGCAGGTGAGCAGCACCGATTAACACTGAAGCTGTATGCTACCCTGGTGTGCCACTCTGCCAAACAATGTTTACTTCTGGAAACAAAGTAGACATGAAAGAACATTCTCCATACAAAGCAAACAGCTGTTGTTGCATCTCCTCCCCTCAGAGTTCCTGCTTTCTTGGTTTCTAATACCATCTCAACATTTTCATTCCATCCCTTTCGCTCAGGCTGCTCTTCCAGATATCACCCTTTTCGCACTCAGTTGTCAGGGTAGGATGCAACCTGCCTAATTTTAGGCATCTAAGGCATCCACAACAGAAAGGTGATAAAAAGACTGGCACCTCCACAGAAGATTCAGAGTACCTAAGTTTGGCTCACTTCAGGTGATTAATCAGAACTGAAGCTGCTTTTTCTCTGCTATTTGTACAGGATGCTTAGTCTCCCAGGTCAGATGCTCCAGAAATCACAGTTTAAATACCCCCCGTAGTGCACATAGCTGTGGGTTCTTATTTCCAGTTGACTCACATCCCTCTCAATTAACACATCCCTAGATACAGCAGATTGAGATTAACTATGGCTACAAATGCACAAAGGAAAGACAAGAGCAAAAAGGACTGAGCAAGAACAGGCTTTGAAGCACCCATAGCACCATTTTGATTCTATTTCACCACTATATTTAAGAAATTTTTGCACCATCTCCAGCTTTCAGGAGTGAAGAGGTACCTCATCTAAAGACATTGACCCACCAAATATTATGACAAACTTATTTTAGAAATTAAACTGGTTTGGGGGTCACTCAAGCCTTAAGAGTACTTCAATCTCCACAATCAAATAGGGGATACCACCTTACAAGGGTTCTGATTACAGGTTCATGCCCTCTGCCCTTCAATCTCTAGTGCCCTGCACTCTTAATGTCCCAATGAAAGAATTCAAACAGGATCTGTTCACAGCTGACAACAGAGAAGTCTGTGCCCATGACAGCACTTTGCTGCTGAATGGAAAATCCAAATGAACAGAGGCATACAGCAAGCAGGGTATTCTAAGCAGTCAGATGAATACTTTTCCCCTTCAGCACACAAAGTCCCTGATGCTTTCTATCTGTTTGTGGTTTTCATATGCAACCACATACAGCAGGAGCAGACATCGAAATGAAGACAAGTAACTGCACACTCACTGTGGCATTTGTTATTTAGGATGGGGAGGGAAAGGCTACCTGGAAACAACACAAACAACCTTTTCCATCACATAAATGTATATATGGTTTTCAACAGTGCCTACCATCCAGTTTCAGGAGACATCTAGCCAAACAGCAGAATTAAATCCCATTTAGTTCAGAGAAGCACTTATCTGCACCAAAACCAACACCAGCAGCTAGGGAACTTCTGTGTGGTCTTTATACAGGACTAGTACTTCAGAAGAGATGGCCAGTGAATCATTCAAAGCCTAACTACATCAACTGCCTAGCAGCCTTCACTGTGCCAAGGTATAAGGCTACAAGATGACACAGATTACAGCAAGAGAAAAGGGTCTGCCAATTAAAAGACAGAAAAAATAAACTCACTGGCAATGACTAATGTACTATAAAGACAGACCTGCTAGTGAAAATGCAGCATCTGTGGATTAGCTATCCAATCCCTGTGGCCATGAAAAGTTATGTATTATCAGTTGGTTTCTGTGCTTGGGCTTTTTAAGCATTAACAAACATATTGCTACATTCTGGGAGAGGGATTTCTTCTGAAGAACATTTGCTAAAAGATTCACCTTTTGGCCAGTAGTGATGCGATATAACCCTGTAGTCACAGCTATAGGATCTACAAAGCAGAAGTCAACAATGGATCTAATGTTGGTTCCTCCTCCCAAGTATCTAGTGACAGAACGAGAGGAAATGGTCTTAGGCTGTGTTAGGGGAGGTTTGAATTGGGTATCAGAAAAAGATTCTTTCAGTAAAGAGTGATGAGGTGTTGGAACAGGTCGCCCAGGGAGGTGGTGTAGTCTCTCTCTGTGGAGGTGCTCAAGAAGTGTATCGACGTGGTGCTTCAGGATATAGTTTAGTCATCACAGGAGCTGGGCTATGGTTGGACTCAATTTTAGTGGTCTTTTTCAACTTTAATGATTCTATGATGCTAAGATAAAGTTAATTCACAATATATGACTTTATTATGCCTTCATCTAATCCATCTACAACAGCAATCAGGTTTTATGAGATACTCCACTACGATGGAGCAGCAGCATTAAAAACTCACAGCTGAAAGCTGCTCTAGGAAAGCAGCAGTTGTAGACAGGCAAAGACAGAAGAGACCTGAGGTCCAGCACTTAAGCATCAAGAAACCTCATGGGCTGCAAGAGTTAGAACACATGATACAAGTTTAGAAAATAAGAGGATGCCACACAACTAGTCTTCTCCACACTTCTAAAATCCTACTGTACCATGGTGAGGAAATCAACAGCTCTAAGGATACCTCTCACCAGTTACCTAGGGGCACACTTTCCACTCCCTAGTGGAACAAGTCCAGGCTTTCAGATTCAGCACTGCAACCTCTTTTCCTCCTCACACCTCTACATGAAAGGCTGCACTTTCACAGAAATTATCAGCAGTGCAATTCTGTGATGAAGGTGACAGATATCTGTAGGTCTCAAGACGCACAAGAACCTGAGGCATATTTTAAGTCTCTTATGTCATTAAATGTCTACTGACTTAGATCACAGAAAGACCACAGAGAATGAGGTCTCTCAAAGGTTCACATCTTTCCATATTAAGCAGATCTCAGCAGACTTGTAACAGGAACACACTGCACAGAAAGCCACATGGCTATGTTCAATGATTGTATTGCTCTACCGATCTGTTTGTTGTGACAAAAGGATTACATGAGGCTACTAATCCAAATTCATGTAGTTGTTTTAGATAAAAAGGCAGAAGCAAGCTACTAGCAAAAAGCCAGTGATGGACAGATGAAGGTTGAAACTCAAAACAGGACTGAAGTCTCAGACAACTGTACGGAAAGCCTTGCCACAGAATAGATATCTACTAATGGTGAGTAAAACAAGGGTATAGAGACAACTAGGACAGGTCTTTCATCAACTTTTGCTCACCTTCTGGAGCTCTCAAGTCACCTTAGTCCTACAACTGTGCATCACTACAAGAACTTTTGAAAAATGGGGACATCTCAGAAGAGATTTCACATTTCACTGACACTGTAAGCAACACAACAGGACTGGGTCAAGAAGATTTGAGCCACGGGAGGCAATCACATCTGCACTGCCAGAGGAACTGGGGAATCTGCCTGCAATACAGTTTCCAAGGCAACCAAAGCTGCCCCTGATGATTACTTTCATCATTACAAGCAAAACGTTACTGGGCTAATTCTATTTGCAGCAGTAACCAATACTCTACCCAGCTGTATGTATCACAAGCTCATTGACATCCATTTTAACTGGCTTTAGATTAGAGCCACTCACAGCTACAGTGATCAACAGACTGGGAACATGCAACAGGAGACACCTTAGCTAGCAGGTCTGGTTTGAAAATTTGACTGGTGAGAAGTCATCACCCTAATTCTTATTAGAAGCAGCAGCACATCCTCAGACAAATCTTTTACAGAAGGAGGACATTTATCCATCAGCCTAGCTAATTTTCACCCTGATCAAACTTCAAATGATCTAACAATTGAGTGTTTGCAGTTTCTGGCTGAAGTACAGAAATTAACTCCAAGGCACGTGACCTTAAATACTCCCAGGGAGCCAAGCTTTGAAGAATGGGATAGCTTATGTGATTTTGGGAAAACAACAGCTTAACATTACCCTTTGAAGTTCTAGATCCCAATTAAAGGCAGGCTTACAACTGATTCTTAGCTTTATCTATAGCCTCAGCCCTACTTCAGTGTATGAAGGCCACATACAGCTTTGTTTGGCAAGTTCCAAATATCCAAAGCTGCACCACTTGTAGCAGGTCACACTCTGAATAGGTGTGGGCTAGGAAATATCTGTAATACCAAGCTCATTCTTTGCATATATCTCTGGTCTGAATTTATTACCCTGAAATAGCAATAAAATAACATAAAAACTGTTAATCATGGAGTGTTGTACTACTCAGCCCTTACACCATGCTGAGTATGAATCTCCCCATGAGGTAAAGGACTCAGAGTAATCGTGTTGGATTGCATTTAAACAGATGAAGTCTGGTGGCAAAGCCAGAACAGAAAAACATGATCTGTGCTTATGCAAGAAAAAGTATCATGTTTGTTGAGATGCACATAAGTGAGTAGATGCCCTATTAAAACAAAGTAAGGTGAGACAGAAGCATCGTACGAAGTTTGGTACCTCTATCATAAACCAGTAGACTTTCATCTGCAGGTCTCCTGCTTAGAGGGACATCAACAAACTGGTATCTGCATCATCTTTTTAAGCCTCCTGCAAAGTTCCTTGGCAAACACTGATTTTCGTTTTCACCTGAGCTTCCACTGAACCTTTGTTCCACTACACTGCTAGCAAGTCTCTGTCCATCTCAAAGTAGTCAATTACTACTTCACACAGGTAAACGAGAGGCCATAAGCACTTCAGTGGCAATGAAGTAGATTTTTTTTCAATGTATTTACTGATTATGAAAAGAATACATTAAAATGTATATCTGTCTTCTAACAGATGCCCCAAAAATTTCATGACTTAGGCCTGAAATTACTTGCTTGCAATGTGACTTAAAAGAAAGATTTATTATCATTAAACAAAACCAAACCCAAACTCAATCAACAAACCAAACAGAGACCACCCCACCCACCAAGTCAAAACAGTGAGTAGAAATATTCATCTTAAACAACTACAACAGAGGCATAGGAGATAGTAAATACAGTGATGAACTTTGTTCTCCTTGGATTCACTGCTGAACTCTGCAGTGGGGTACAAACTCCCACTGCAAGAGGTGTAACTTCATCCCACAGGATAGCTCTTTGGTACCTCCTGGGAAGCACAGTAAAAAAAGAAACCAAAACTGCAAACTAACTAAAACAAAACCAATACCAACTGACCAAATATCACATACAATACCCCTACACAACAAACAAAACCTAAAATCACACACACACGCCAAAAGAACACAACACACATCCCCAAGAAAACAAAACAAACCAACAAAGGCACCACCAACAAAAGAGCCCCACTCTGTTTGCCTGCAAATGGCAGAGAACCCAAGAGACTTAAAAGACTGAAATGGCCCCAAGATGTGGGATTCCACTTGCATTGCCACATGCAATGGGACAATTCTACTGAGGGAGAAGCCCAAATGTACTTACTGCTTTCATCATCACTTTTGTGAACAATCACCGCATGTTTCCTTGCAGATTACAACCTCATCACTTCCAACAGCTCACCAAAGAGAGTAAAGTCCAGAGAGCAGCTTACTGTCCGCACTAACGAGAGTCTTAGAAGAGCTGCTAAATGAATTCTCAGTTTTTTGATGAGTCTTGCAATAAAAAGGGAATGTGGAAGACTGAAAAATATGCTAGTGTTACAGCAGCATTTTCAAAGGTTGAAATAGGATGAGATGTCAGTCTTGTCAGTCTGACGTTGATTCCAGACAAAATAATGAAAAAGCTGATATAAGACTCAGTTAATAAAGGATTAAAGGAGGACAGTGTAATTACTGCCAATCAACACAGACTTTACAGAAAAATATAACTTGTCAAGCTACCAACACTTTTTGGTGTGATTACAAGTTTGAACGCTGAAGGTAACAATGTTGATGTAATATATTTTCATAAGGTGTTTTACTCGGTGCCAGAAAGCGCAGTGATGTGGTGGATCCTATCAGCTGAGAGGTCTAAACTGCATCAGGAGGTAAGGAGGCAGGCAGGAAGGTGTCACTGGGACTCTTGTTTTTCCAGTGCTACATGTAAATTAGGCTGCTGGCATGGAGATAGCACTGTCTGTCATGTTGACTAGTACCACTCCATTCTCCCCCTGAACTCCCACTTACTCTAACCATCTAAACACCTTTCCTTTACTTTGCTTTGAAGCGCCTTGGTGCAGGGATGGTCACCAGTTACTAGTACAGAGGACTCTCTAGTCCTGACGTGAAGCCCACCTGGTATGTCAGAGTCATTTTTGCCACAACTGCAGTGTTGCTGCACTAGCCTATCTGCTTAGATAATATGTAATTTATAGTGATTCATTAAACCAAACTGCTCCAAGAATTTATTTACCAGGCACTCATCCCTAGTAGGGAGCTATTGTCTGTAACAGTTGTACAAGAACAATACTCAAACAACAGAAAGCTGAAAGCAAACATGGACAGAAGGTGATAGCAAAAGCTTTGGCATTAAGAAATTCAGTCAGCACACCAAAGCAATTAACACACCCACCAGATCCTGGTCTGCTGCTTTGATTTCCTCTCTGCATCTAGCGGTGAGCGGGGCAAGGGACAGGAGCAGATGTGTAATTGGGTGTATTTTCCCAAACAACAGTTTTCACTCATGTTTGACCACTCAAGTTTCTTTTAGAGTGGTTTTTAGAAAGCTGTCAGGTTAGGAGTATGGGGGGTGGGGGGTTGGCATACTTTCTCAAATACTGCAGAGGTTACATAAGAAATGCATTTGGCATTTATGCATTTAAACATAAGTCAGAAATGACAGTCTGGATACATAGTAGGATGAAGCAATTTAAAGCACTCAAACTTAGATTAGACTGTATTAATAGGAAGACAGATGATTGACTTTTTTTTTTTTTTTTCTCTCCTCAGCCAGGGTTGGCAACCTCACCCATAACTACCATGCTAGGGTTCTGAGTTTGAGTAGAGGTTTTTTGCTACAACAGTGAAGAACTAATTCAAGCTTCAGCAGAGGCTAACTGAAACAGAAAGCATACCATCAAGACTACAACTTTCAATGGCTCTGAAATACATTATTGAAAATTACAACACTACTGACCAACACAAAAAGCACAAGAAATTCTGTATTCCACAGCTGCAACCTGATTTTTCTAGTTCTCATCTTTCATGCCACCATCTATTATCTACAACTTCAACACTCCTGGCCTCTGCAACTTGTTTACATGTATTTGAGGACAAACACAAAAAAACCCCAACATTTTTAAAGCTGAACGTTCAGGTACAGACTAAAACAAACAGAATATTAAAACAAGGTATCACAAGCAGCTGCTGCACTATGAGACTTAACTTCATAGTGAAGCCAATAAAAAAGCCTTTGCTGTAAAGTTCCTGCCAGTCCAGTGTGACCACGACACTAAAGAAGCCAACAAGCCTTACCTCAAGTAAGGCTTACCTCAAAACTC
Organism: Ramphastos sulfuratus; assembly: GCA_013399055.1. NCBI lineage: Eukaryota > Metazoa > Chordata > Aves > Piciformes > Ramphastidae > Ramphastos > Ramphastos sulfuratus. Next base: position 81,909 of record WBNM01027869.1, on the reverse strand, counting down.
AGTGAGGCACCACACAGAAAAGACTAATCCTGTTATTGAATCTCCCAGAATTATAATTTCTGCCATCTTCTGTTCATTTTGGCATACAGACAAACAACAAGAGTAATCTGGGCCCAAATTCCCTAAAATGCGCAAGGCAAAAAAGCCAGGCTGCTTTCCAGTCGCTAAAGGAAGAGGCAAACTGCAAGAAGGGCTTGAGCAGGGTTGAAGGCAGGTGTCTCCAGAAAAGCAGGACCACACCAAGAGTTCTGCAGTGTTGCCTGGCAGCAAGTAATTATCTGCCAGTGTGCTGTTTCCACGTGCCAACAGCCCAAGCCCACACAAGCAGCCAGCACAGGAACGTATGTGCATCAGCTACAGGCCAGCTCTGCAATTTCCCAATGAAAAGCAGGCAGAGGTGCTCTGGAGGTCAGCTTTTGACTGAACTGCAACAGCAAAGGTCTGTGAATCCTGTACTGGAACCACAATGCCCAGGGAGACAGACTGGGAGATGCCAGGACCTGGTAAAGGACCGGACCACTGCCATACCAAATCAACCATGCAAAACCAGTAACAGTTCCATCTCAAAACAGTCAGGAAAACTCCAATGAAAGCTCTTAAGAACAGGTTAAATAAATACTGTCCAAAATGGTTTAAGCATAGCTGTTTGTGCCTTAGCATCAGGAAGAGAGCCATGCAGCCCCTTGAGAAATCCTACGGCAACTCCTTTCAGTGGTGGTCCTGCCAGTCCCTGCAGGAAGGAAGAGAACCATGCTCCAACCTACCTGTTCATACATCACCCCTTGTTGTCTGACAAGCTCCAAGATGACTCCTCTGCACTGAGGTTAATTACAGAGTAACTTAGAGTCAGCCAACAAAGACACACTCTCAAGACGTGTCATCTATAACCATCTCATTCATGAACTGCCAGAGTGCCTCCTCTTCCCCCACACCTCCTTTTCCACCTCCACCTGCCCTTTAAGGCTCCCAAATGCCTGTGTGCTTTGTGTGGTGGCAGCTAAGCTCTTTAATATGCACTTATTAAGAAGCTAATTGAATCCCGCATAGCCTTGTGTGCATCTTGCCAGCCGGAACATGAACAAGGCACCCTATAATTCAATTAGAAGGACCTGCAGCAAGCTGATCATTACTCTGTCAGGTTGTTCAGAAAAAAAGACATCTAGGAAGAAGGGAGGAAGTAAAACAAAGGGAGAATTGTTACCAGCACACACAAAATTCATGCAGAGATTCCCAAACATGTACTTGAAGTGTGGAATATGCAATGCCCAAGCACTTGACTGACAGCTTACCACATCACTGCAACAGTCCTTTCTCTTGTTTCAGGCAACTTAAATAGCACCTCAAAAGCTGAAATCAGACTTTTCCTTATCCATCCCTAGAGTCACTAGAAAAATCACCTCTTATGTACATGACCACTGCAAACAAGGAAATCTGGTTACCTGCCAAAACCCTGTTGACAGAAGAATGGGTGGCCAAGCCAGGCTGTCCCCGCTCGTGGAAAATCCCAGCGTAAGGCAAGTACTCTGGCAGCAAGAAGCGTCTGAAAAATAGAGAGAAAGCTTACATGGGAGAAATACATCCCAGCATACTGCAGCAATTACTTTGAAGAAGACTATTCCAGCAGGCTATAGGAAAGGGAAGCCTGGGCTCCTCCGTTTAGCCAGCCACTTCACTGCTTCAAACAAAAGGTGAGGCACAGAACAGAGTCTCCTCTGACTAGTGTGGCTGTGAAAATCAGCAGAAAGCAAATCCTTTATCTCCCACAATAGCTTCTAATCTCAGCACAGTTGTGCTGAGAATCTTCAGCCAGATTCTTTTCTCCTCCTAGTTTGCCCTCACATTATAGCCATAACCTGAAGGTAAGAAGCACCAAGACCATGTTGTCCTTCATATGTCACAGGATGAACTGATCGCACTAATGTTTCATCCGAGGGGGTCTCAGAAGTGGCAAAACAAGAATATAGCAGCCCTGTACAAGAAAAGGGAATCCATCTGAAAACACCAGGCAGCTGTACTGCAACTGGCACCTCCAGGATCTCCACACCCTTTTACTCTCACACATAGAAGCCATACCTGGGGACGAAGCGTCCCAGCGATGGTGCAGACATGCGGGCATTTCGGGGAGCTCGGTGTCTGGATCGGTCTCCATTGTCCCTTCAGCAAAATAAAATAAAATAAAAATTAAAAACCATTATTGTACATAAAAAAAATACTATGCAATAAAAGCATTCACCAAGGAATAAAAACATGGGGTTGTCACTTTGTCATCCCAAGTATGCCACTGAGATATAATGGTTCTCTTGCATAAGATGCACGCTTCTAATGCTCCAAATTCCCACAACTTGCTGTACCAAGGACTCTTCACAGTTTTACATATGGGTAGCCTAATGGCCACTTGCTTCATTGTCTGACAGTGTCTCAAGAGTGTCAATAAAACCACCAAGGCAACAAATCATTGTCAGCTCTTGACCAAATGAACAAGAAACCTTAGAATTTGGACTGGGAGAGCATAAGCAAGCACACCACAGTCCTGACAAGGACTTTGTTAATCAAAGAGAACTGTTCAATTTAATTTCATTTCATTCTCAGAAGTGGAAGCAAAAGAGCTTCCACTCTGCAGATAATCTGCAGATTATTTTTCTTTGCTCCTTTCCTCAAGGTTCAGTTTAAAAGCCATCATAGCTTAAGAGAAGTCACCTTTTGCAAGCTTTTCCAGTGATGTCACAAATGTTAGGTAGTATCTGACAAAGAACGTACCTCCTCAGAAACCTCTCATTCTGTGTATCAAAAAAATGTCTGGGCCTTGGGGAACAAGATTAAAGGCTCTAGTATCTACTGTCCTACAGAAGATACAGGAAAGTCTTCTTCCCCAGAAGGACAGTGCAACACTGAACAGGCTATCTGGAGAGTTTGCAGATCTGCCGTTCCTAGAAGCCTAAGGACAGGGGCTAGACAAAGTCACAGCTGGCCCGGTATGATTTTGGCAGCAACAACCTTACAAGTGGGAAGCCAAAGAGGAGGACTTTCAGAGGTCTCAGCAAACAGAATTCCTGATATTGTATCCATAAGTCACAAGACAAACTGCAATTACACAACATTAAAACTGCAAGGAAAAGGATGAGACCCCACCAGTGACCCTGGAGTTTGTTTAGAACTTTACTCTCTGCGTAACCTTGCACAAGCAGCAAGTTTGTTCTCTGGGTTTCAGATCCCCATCTGTAATTACAGCCCTACTGGTCTCCTTCCCAGGCAGTTGTGAGTAGAGTATTACTGGCAGAGCCTTGGAATCACTAAGAAGCCAAATACTCCTTATGCGACACACTAGCAGCACACTGCTAACCCACCCCAGTAAGCTGAGCATTTTATTATTTCTTTTTGGTTTGTTTTGCTTTTTTTGAAGTTGGTGAGCAAGAAATGTGGGTTGAAAAAGTCCATAACGATGCTGTTTCCCACACACTCGAGGAACCAGGAACACAAAAGTAGAGCTTGTTCTGCAAAGCTCATTAACATTTCAAGCTATTTCACCCAAAATCGAATCTAAACTCAAGCTCAAAGCTTTCATTTCTCCTCCCACTGCTGCAAACAGCAGCATTTGCAGTTCACAGCCAAAGCCACATCTCACCCTGAGGTTTCTGTGAAACCAGCAGGGTTCCTGAAATCAGCAATGGAAAAGATGCTCCTGTTCTTTTATCAGAGGCCTCCAGCCTATTAAGATGCAGATCAATAACAGAAGGAATCCTGTGAAGTCAAGAGCTGACATATCAACTTTTCCTGCTAAAGAGAAAAGGCCAAGGGGGGTGGGGAGGACAGAAAGTGTCATTCCAGATCTTGCCACACGCAGTAAGAGCTAGTGAAATTCAGACAAGAGAAACACTTTTTAATAGTCTGTGGAGCACGTTTTGAAACGACACTGGCATACAGCCCTGGGGGAAAAGCAGCAAAATGGTTTCGGGGTTTGCACTTGCTTTGGACATTTTCTCGAATTAGAAGATGCATTTGAAAGAGACAGATATCAGCAAGTGGAACAACAGCAGGACTACACCCTGCAGAACTCTCCAGTTGAGGAGAATGTCTGTAGGGAGTTTCAAAAGGAATGAGGAATTCGCTCCAGCAAACAAAAGCAAATGAAGGTGCAAAGTCTCTTCAGTCCAAATCAAGACACCTAAAGCAACTAACTGTTCAAAGTTCATTTAATGCCACTAACCAAGGATCTTAACGCCCCCCAAAACAATTTAGGACACAAATTTCCTGATGCAATAATTCTGTACTGTCTCATTCACTGCATACATCACTCATTCACTGTGCATACAACCCTCCACGAAAGCCTAAAAGAAAAAAAATACACCAACAACTTTTCTTCAGCTTTCACCATGACACAGTCTCTACTGATTCAAGAGACACAAATCTATTTTTAACACACCTTTAAAAAGAAAACCCAAAAAAATCCCAAGCGACCAACAAAACCCCAAACAAGAACACATCCCCATCCAAACAAAAAGCCACCACTGCCCTGTAGCCCAAACAGCAGTGGGAATGTGAAACAATGACTATCTTTTGAGAATGCTAGCATCCCTATTTACTGTAACAGTGAAAGACACACTCACCTGTGCTAAAGAGGAATATTAATAAACATTACTCTGAATCACTTACAGCCATTTATATCTGAATTCCCATGCTCAACCACACACAAGAGTGTTTTGAAGCATCTAGTGCCAAAAAACCCGAACAGCTGATAGCACCCTGGTGCCAGCTGAAGATTATTTCTGCACCTTCTAAAAAAGAAAAAAAAAAACAAACCACAAAACAACAACAACAACAAAAAAAACCCAAAAACCACAAAACACCACCACACAACCCTGTAGATGAGTGAAGATGTGTGTCACTTGGTGTTATTTCTGTACCACACGCAGCCTGCTGACAGAGGGAGAAGAGCAGATGTTAGGATGACTGCAGTGCCAGCCTGAAGTTTCCAAAGTTCTCTGATGCACCGGTGACAATCTAATGCTCTACTTTCTATTTAGGGTCAACTACCTACAGACTCATTAGCTAATAATTTGCACTGGATAGTTTAATTAACATGCCCCACAAAAGTGGATCCCTTAAACCGTGTGCCTGCATTTAAAACAACAACAAGCCTCTTCTCTTAAGAAACTCAATAATCTTGCAAACAATGAAACAAAAATGCTCCACAGGCAGTGCTGTAACAGGTGCCCTGCAATGCCCTTTGTTTCAAGTGCATCAGCACAGGGAGACTTCTACAATGACAAAATAACAATGAAGGAACTAAGCAATCCATTGATCAAGGTGCAGGGAAAGAACAAGAAAATAATCAGCATGTAAGGTGTCAATGGAGACTTAAAGATGTAATTATTAACAGAGTAACTTGTCACAGGAGGAAAACTGCAAGAACCAGCAAACGGTCAAAACAACTTTATAGTCTGCCTCAAATACAGGTTATTCATGATTTGTTCAGATACTACTATGGGAGAAATTAAAACAGTGATATCAAGAGTAAGAGCTGACAGGGGTAAACAACATTAACACCAACACAGAAAGGAGCTGGAGAAGGCAGCAATTCCTAAACACTCAGGAGGTTTATGGACCTTTAACAGGGCATAAGGAGGATGAAAGTGCAACCTTAACTGAGTAAGACAGTCAAATCTCCTTAGCTCTGCCTGCTATTGCTTTGTTTGCTTGTTGAGAGAAAATTTGTCTAACACAAATACAGCGAAGCTGCAATGCTGGCTCTGGAAACAGAGATGGAGATGCAAAACTTTGCCCCCCAAAGTTTGGAGAAAAAGGCATTCTCTTTTCTCTGGTAACTTGGTTAATGCATTAACAACCGAATGGATGTAGAACATAGTAACAGCCACAAAGGAAAATTTAAAAATGCTATGTTCTGCTTTTCTATCTTGGCAAGAACCCTCTTTAATATTTAGAGATTGTTGTATCAGGAAGTGAAATTAAATACACAGCATGAGATTTCTAATGCAAGCTGTTGGTCTAACTGTTCCCATTGTAGTCAATACTAAAACACTGACTACATCGCCAATAGAATTAGGTCAACAATGACCGTTTCGAAAAGCCTTTTAATTACCAGAGCCAGCACCAATAAGCCATGCAAGTTCATAAGAATCAAATTATAGCAAGCCAAGCCAATTGTGCCATAGTTTCAGCATTTTATCATGTTTCACATGATCCAATTNTTCGATCTCCTCTCTGCCAGTTCAAACCCATTGCCCCTTGTCCTGTCATTACAAGACCTTGTCAATAGTCCCTCCCCAACCTTCCTGTAAGCCCCCTTCAGATACTGGAAGGTTACTCTAAGGTCTCCTTGTAGCCTTCTCTTCTCCAGGTTGCAGAGCCCCAACTCTCTCAGTCTGTCCTCATAGCAGAGCTGCTGCAGCCCTCTGAGCATCTTTGTGGCCTCCTCTGGACCCACTTCAACATTTCAATGTCCTTCCTGTGCTGGGGGTTCCAGAACTGCACACAGTAAAATGCTAAATCAATTTCTACTGCAGACGTTAGACACTTTCATACAAGAGAAACACTAAGTAATTGGTAAATGGCATCCACTACTATCCTTAAGGTTTGGCACTGCTTCCAGTTGCACCATCTTGATGGAACACAGTAAAACAGTAACATTTTCTCAGTACTTGAAATGTTAAGTATCTCCATTTACTCACTAGCAATTTTTTTTTAAGACTGCAGGAGGTTACTTCAAAGAAGACGGCACAGAGGGCAAAAGCAGCACAATGCAGGGACAGCATGAGCACAAAGATTACCTCAGGAGCTCAGAGAAGGTTACCAGAAAATGGAAAACTATTTGGCTTTAGAGATAGGTCAGGTCTGACCTCAGGTCCTCTAAAAAGGAGTACTGAGAGAATGTCATACTAAATTCACCATTCTAAACAAGAAACAGATCCTGATACCTTGTAATTTACTTCACGGGACTGACTGGTGATTTAGATAACAGCAGATGATGTATTTCCTGAGAAGGGTGCACTCACAAGAGCTGCACAGGACTACATGACAAACTATACAGAAGTAGGAATAAAGGTGATTGGTGAGAGGAAAATGTTTGCTGGCGATTCTAAGAGTATGTCTTTCCAGCATCATCCTGATGACTAAAGAACATAGTGTGTTGGGATAGAAAGTTAACCATCAGCTTCAGAACTGAGACAAGCACATATCAGATGTCATTAAAACTTTAGTTTCCCCTCTGCCTGATCCTGCAAGATTCTGAGCATCTCCTGCAGATGAAGCTAGGGAAAACTGGCACCATTTCTAGGAAATAAGCCTCTCAAACTAGAAAGTTAAATAAGAAAAAAATAAAGCATTGACACTCTGGACATTTCAGTGAGATACAGATATCCTAGAAGACAAAAGAAAAAGCGGCATTAGAAGTTGGTTGTAACTCTGCAGAGATATAGCAGCTGGAATCTCCTAGATTAGGATGACTAGTCTTTTAATTAAAAAAAAAAGGGCAGGTTCTACCTGCTATATGCTACTTGCCTCCATCTGTAAGTCTTGGACAAAGCTCAGCCCAGAGATGGAGACCACCCTACTCATGGCTTTGAGGACAAGGGCATCCCACCTAAAAATGGACTATGCTTAAGAGAAAAAAGATCCAGACAACTGACCTCTCTGAACAGGATTCTTTTTCCCCACAAGAACATACAAGTAAACAAATCAGGAGCATGTTCCCCTCAGAAAGGGTACAAGTATTGACATTCGTAGGCAGTGAAACAAGGAAGCACTGACTTAAGAGTATGTATAATCTGGTAAAAAAGAAGGGCATAAATATCAATTTATCTACCCATCTTTGAAGGATATGACAATTGCTGAAGGAGAAGCACTTACAGAACAGAAGACAACAACAAGAAACAGAATTTAATGAAAAAGAAGCATGTGCTGCACGAAAAGCTTTTCCTGGCACTGGAAGTATCAGGACCATGGTGCAAACTTCCAGGAATAACATTGGAAACCAAACAGAATTGAAAAATAAAAATATTGGAGAAACAGCAAAGAGCAATGCTGCCCAGCTGGAGAGACAGGAAAGAGAACTGATTTTTAACATAGCTACATTGTACCAGTGAGTGTTAGAGAAGTTAGGCAAGGCACCAGAGATGGTTACTTTCCATCTTTCTGTGTTCTTTCAGAGGCTAAAATGTCAAGTCTTTCACTAGCAGCTTTTTCAGAGGAATACCAGAGAAAGCTGGTTATCTATTTATCAGCTAAAACTTCCTATAAAGTAACAGACTGCTGAGTTACTAATGGCTCTCCTGACCAGAGGGAAACAAACTCCCATCCTTGATTACCTCTCAGAGGGCTGTTCAGGAGGAAAATGTATTTACAAGAATTAAAATGGCACTTCAGAAGATCAAGTGTTTCAGAGGAGCGTCATATAAGAGAGAATTTCTCATCTGGCCAAGAGAAACAACAGCACTTGCTCATTAAATGCCAAGGATTAATTGCTGCAGAACAGACGGATTTGGAATCAGAATGAAGCACTCTTACTTAGGTGCAGTATCCAGTTGTCTCTATTTTAACCACTTCACTGTGTGGTGGGATCACAAATTGATAGCACGTTTAGAATAATGCTGATACATTCCATAGTTACAGTGAGTCATCAGAAAACAGAAACTATGGTACATGAGTATTAAAGAATCCACTGCAGTCAGCCTTCTATAAGAGCAAACAAAAAAATCCCAGGCCTTCCAGCACTACAACTACCCTTCCCTTGAGACCCCTTAATTAGCCAATTTTAAACATTCATCCAAACATAAGCCCAACTAGGGAAAAACATCACTACAACTAATTCTAGTCACTTGGAAACTTCACAAGTGATGTTGACTGAACAGAGTTTGGAGAGCAAACATACAGTCAGCTGGCCCATCAAGCTTCAATACTGGAATAAAGTGTCAACAGAGTCATAGAATCATTTCAGTTAGACAAGACCTTTAAGATTGGGTCCAATCATTGCCTAACTCTACTAAGCCTGGTGCTAAACCATGCCTCTCAGCACCACATCTGTGGCTTTTAAATACCCCCCACAGATGGAGATTCAACCACCTCCCTAAGGCAGTCTATGCAAATGTTTGAGAACCTTTTCAGTTTAAAAGTTTCTTCCAATATCCAATCTAAACCTCCTCACGTGCCATTTCCTCCTGTTCTACCACTTGTTGCTAGGGAGAAAAGACCAACACCCACCTTGCACAAACCACCTTTCAGGTATGTAAAGGGTTAACCCTCCAGGGGGTGGTGGTCTGCGTTCTGAACCTGGCCCCAGGTCCTCCTGACCCCTCGCAGGGGATGGGTCTGAACCTGACCCCAGGTGTAGTGGTTAGCCCACTCCCATTCCCTGTCTGGACCCCCTGCGTAAACAGAAACTTCCTGTTCCTATCTCTTGGCCTGCCTGCCTGATAGCACCACCCTTGTTCCTGCTGCTCCTGTCTCACCACGTAGCCATTTCGACCACATGGTGGACACCCCCTCCTGAATTTATCTCCATCCATCGCCATCAGTCTGGTTGTATATACTTGTACCTTGTTTCCCTTCCCTATACCTTTTGTAACTCCCCTACCTTAAATACTTTTTTTATATATTGTTAAAGTTTGGAGGTTTTTTTAACTTCCAAATTGAAGCAAGACTGTTCTTTGGGTGTTTTTTACCCCTTTCTCTCTCTATATATGTATCTAATTCCTTTCTTTCCGAAAGAGGGGGAAGGCTTATTACTGTACTGGTTCTTTTAGCTATGGGTTCTGTTCTGTACTGGTTCTGTTAGTCTCTGGGAAGATTAAGCTGTAACCAATACAAGGTAGCTGTAGAGAGCAAAGTAATAGGAAGTACCAATTTTTTTTGGACTATATTGCACTGTGATGCTACTGCTCTTCCAAGGGAAACAGAAATGAAGACATAACTGCATGAAGAATACTAAACTGTTAAAACCTACAGGCTTGAAGAATTCCGACCACTGCCTGCTCTGCTTGGCCAGCAACAAACTGCTAAGAGCTTGCTTCCTCACACCAGGCAACACCTATTAAGTGACCCAGTTTGACTTAAAAAAATTCACAGACACTAAAAAGCAAAAAAGATAAACAATGAACAAAGTTCGTAAGTAGCAGAAAAACCTAAAGTGTACCATCTTGACAGCAAAACTATTTCTACAAGCCCAGGCAACCAACAGCATGGAATGATGAGAGCTTTTCTGGCAACCGTCATCTTTCAAAAGGCACTCATTCTTTCTCCACCCTGCTTTGAAGACACTTGCCTGGCTGGAATGTGGCTTATTGGCAAAACAACATTATGCTGGAAAAGGCAGCAATATCCTGCAGCATTGCTCCAAGGAAATAGTCACTGCCTGTCACTCCAGCCAGGAAGTATTATAAGACATTAAGACCAAGATAAGGGGAATATAAAAGACTGTCACAAAAGCTAAAGATAAAAAGAATGGGGGAAATGATACTGTAGGCTACTATGAGTAGATCACAAGCCAAGCTAAGACTCTCACTAATCCTTGAAAAATGAAGTTCAAAGAGTAGAGTCAATATCATTCCCATTCATCCAGGACTTGTTAGCATTCTTAGCCTGCAACTGTGTTTAAGACGATGAATATAATTAACAAATTGCTATGTGTCTGGAAGCAACATCCCCGTGCTAACTGTTTCAGAAACCTGTAACAGAGGAAAAAGCCACCCCAAAACAACCCCACAAAATCCGAGTCTGCTTTGAAAGCCAGTTTTGAGAAGGTTCATTTTCATCAAAAAACATGATGCAGAGCCACATGAGCCAAGAAAAGGAGGAAACAGCATCAAAACCACAGATGAAGGGGCTGTAGGGAGAAAAGAACAAAGGCAGCTATGCAACACAACCAACCATTCTACTTTTAATATTTTTATGTGAACTCAAATAACAAATTGCCTACAAGAGTATTCATAGCTGCTCAAGTAAGACAGAGTGATAAACTGTCCAATCTAAGCCTTCCACAAAGAAATTGTGATTTTAGCCATTCTCCTGCCAATAAACCCTGGCTGCTACTTGAAAGAATTTCTTTTGCAGAAGTTGAAGGTTGTTAGAAAAAGGAAAAAAAAATTGCTCTGAAATACAGTGAGCAGCTGGGAAGGAAGACAGTAAAGACCAACACTGGATGTGGAAAGAGTCCAAGTTCTATCTGTGTGACAATGGCACAACTGAATCAATCCACCTCAACACAGACCCTCCTGGGAGGAAGGAAAAAGGAGAGGACAGAAAGGGACAAAGTTGCAGCAATGTTCAAGTTCCTTCACATCTAAATTCTACCAGGCAGACCACTCTCCAAAGCAGACAGAAGGGTCAGCCACAGTCCTTTAGCCTTGGCTTGAAAGCCTTCACAGAACAGTAGAGAAAGATTTGAGTAAGGCTGTCAGACCTCAAGCTGGTGCACTGCCCTATCATTTTATATTTCAGTTTGATATAAAATCAGTCTGTATTTGTGTATTTCTTCCCATGCTTACTGCAGACAAAAAGGGGCACTGATGGCAAGAATTAATCTGTGCAAACACCTTCACATTCTGATTACAGTGACAGATTTAGAATTACACATGAAAAAATCCAACCAAACCTAGCTCGCGCTATCTGAAGAGTCCTAGAAGCATCACCTATGGACTCCAGCATCAGAGTTCTTCTAGACTAAAGAAGTCTCTAGAACAGATCCAAACCTGAAGAAGTCAAAAGAGGNCTTAGGTGATAGGTTGGACTGAATCTCGAAGGTCTTTTCCAATATGGTTTATTCTGTGATTCTATGAAAAGATAGTTTAGCTCCAACAATCTCAGTTTACTATGTCATCCAAACATAAGACACTCAAATATGACCACAAAATTAGAAAGTTCAAAACTATGACTTGTCTATAAAGAATCTATTTTTACCAGTTATGCTGGAAGACTAAAGTGATGTCTCATTCTCCATTTAGACATTCTTATCCCAGAATACAAGAAGCCTTTTCCTTTTAGCAGAGGATTCTCCTAAAGCTAACCTTAAAACCCACTCATCAATTTTTCTGTTAATAACCTAGTATTTGTGTATAACCCATTTGTGTAATAACCTATATCTGTGTATATATATAAATAAAACTGTATTAAACGCTTTCACACAGACATGACTAAGTTTACAGTTGTCAGCTGCATTCAATAAGCAGTAAGATGACAACAGTGACAGCTTAAACACAGGCAGTGCATGTAGAGAAATAACATCTCATCAGACCAAATAACACAGGTGTAGTGTCTCACTCCTCCTCCCATCCCTAAAAGCTGCTGTAATAGAAGGATATTACTAATAGCTATAAAAAAATCCTGCATCAAATTCTTAGACCAACACTGCTGCTATCACAAACTAAATGTATTTATGAATGAATTCAAATCAGACTCTGAAGAAACTGCGTGGAAAAATATGGCACCATTGAACTGACACACAGGAGGAGAGGTTTTAGCTTAAATTCAGAGGCTGTAATATTGCAGAGGTCAGGATTATCATGCCCCTTTTTAGGTCAGTATGTAGGCAAAGCTGAAAATACATAAAATAAATCTTAGAAAACAAAAAAAAGCCCCTAACACTCAGAACCTGACAGAAGACAAGTGCTGAGGAAAATCTGTCTCCCAAGCACTCTGCACAGGCACAGAGATCGCCCCTGAGTACTGTAAAACCAACTGATGTTTAATGCCCCTTACATCTTTCTCCTGATCTCTAGGAAAATGAAAGAGGAGTATATATTTACCAGTTACATTAACCTCTTTAGGAAGACAAAGCATACAAGCAATTTGCTACAGCTTTTACATTAGAAAATAAAAATAAAATCACTGGATGAGCTGCAGGCTGCTAGACAATATCCACTCCCTGCCCTGCCTGAGGTCTACAGAAGCAGGAAACCAGAGCATCTAGATCAGGGCAAGGAAGACAGGCACAAAGTATTACAGAACTCCTTTCAGGTGAACAAGCAAAGGAGAAATACAGGATCCAAAAGGAGAAGCAAGAGCTCAGTATAAGAGATTTGATTGTGAAGTGTCAGCAGAATAAATCAAATGAGTCATGAGAACAGTTCCAGCTCTAAGGACCCCCTACACAGCAGCGCCCTCTAATCAGCCAGGAGAAATAATGAAGCCAAGAAGGGAAAAGACAGCATGACTTGAATGCACGAACCAGAATTCAATATGAAATATTCAACCAACAACTTCAGCTGCTGCACAGTAAGGAATAAACAATTCTTTTTGCTCAGTATGAAATGAAAGACAACCTTAGATTGGCTGATTGAATTGCTTCCCTGACTGGGTGCTCTTACTGTGTGAACATAATCTGCAGAGGAACACGCCTCTCTGCAGGCATTTGCCTGGCTCTGTGAATGAAGAGCTTACCATCTTTTGTTTCCCCAACAGAACAAGACATCCTAGACAAATGAAAATGGACTAGTGGAAATATTAAAGTCTATGCTTGCAATGCAGCTGGCTCACAAAATGGGCCCAGCACCCCCTATATTTCTTCCAAACCACAAAGCTGCTTGGGAAGATCTACTAGGCAGTGACTCTTCTGCATTATTTCCTCTCATTTGCATTTGACACAAACAAGGCCACAATGACAGGGGAAGACACTCACTGACACTGTACTTCTGCATATTTAATTGCTGGAACATGAAATGACAGCTTCAAAAGAAAAACATTTGAAAGACCAAAAAGTCTACCACCACTTAATGTCAGAAAGGGATTCATATTTTGCTTTTCTGGGAATGGCTAGTGTTAGCAGTGTCCTTCAAAAGGGGACTTTGCCATGACACAAAGGAACTTGCAGCTGTAACATGTCAACTCAACTATGTGCCACTGCAGTAAGTGAAGGTGAAAGTTATGATACCAAAGTTGACAGCATCCTCTAACTGGCAGAAGCAACAAAAAGTCCAGATTCTTGAGGAGTTCACAGCTTCTGTCGAACACACCTCTCTATGATGTGACTATTGTAGACTATTTCTATGACCACTGCATGACTGAATCACAACATACACAAAGAAGGGAAAATATTAGTGAAATATTTTAAGACCTCATACTTAAAATAGAAATCTAGGCTGAAGACAGCCTAGAAAGGTCATGTTCTCTTTTCTGTGAAAATAACAGTTTAACATAAATTTAAGAGCTTCTTGTATACCTGTCATCTAAACAAACCATTACTGCACATCAATTTATTGGAAAGGGCTTACAATGAATTTGTTTACTGGGATTACAACAGGTATTGCTACAAGTCCAAAAGCAGATGCTGGAGAGCAGACTTCAAAAATATCAGGAGAATCACTCAAAAGGAAATACAGTGACTTACGGAAGTGCTCTTCTAAGGTCTGGACACAGTCATTCCTAACTTTGACATGAGGCCATCAGCTGGCCTTAGAGAAAACTAAGTCTTCAGAAACTCAATCACCAAAGTATAAAAAAAAAAAAAAACAAACAAAAAAAACCACCAAACAAAAAAACACCAAACATCAGAGGAAATTCAGCTAATTTGACAAAGTTGTCTAGATAGAGCAAGCAAAGTAACATGAACAAAGCTGGCTGTCTCCCACAGCTTTAGACCAAAGAACCAAGACCTGCAAAGCCTCTTTGTGGTTCCTGTTCTCTCTCAAGATTTGAAGGCTCTAATAAACTCTTGGCTTCCCATCTGTTCCACAGGAGAAAAAGAGTCTCCCTTCTTTTTGTTTAACCAATCATTTACATCTGGTTGAGACAGCCAGATACGCTGAAGGTAGCCTAAAGCATCCTTAATTTTCATAAGAAAAATGACAAGAACTATTTGTAGCAATCACTGCTCTAATTATTGCCTCAGTGACCTAAATTAACCGGTTCCTTTCACAAAGCCTCAGATGTCTTTGATCAGTAAACGGCAGGAAGCCGGAAAGCAGCCTTGTGTTGACAACATACTCAAGGGAGAGTGCCAGGCAGCACACACACTTACTCAAAATCTTCAAATTCCAGATCATTTCCCTCCACGGATGGGCTTGAGTTCTCTGAAGCGGAAGAGGACGAGGAGGAAGAGCGGAGACGGTTTTGTTGGTACCGCATAGAGCGCTGTCGAATACTGTCTCTCCGCGAGAGGTACTGGATCATCCTCTGAGCATAATATGCAGCAGGAGACAACCTGAGTGAGAGGGAGATAGGGAGACACTCATTACACAAGTACAGGATGACAGCCAGTCCTAATTTTCCTTTTAAGCTCCAAGTGCCAGGGTAGCAACAGCCTTCCACAAAACTGGCTGTCTGCATCTGTGGTGGGTTAGGAACTTTCCCCACACACACTATTGAGATTTACCAGACCAGCTCAGATGGCTTGGAAGTAAGATAAAGCTAAATTTACAGCAAAGGAAAATTTACAAGCATGTATATACAATATAGTTACAAGTATTTACAATTATATACAAATTAGAAATAATACAGAAATCTAAATTCCCTCCCAGACAAAGAAACCACCTAAAAGAGGCTTAAAGCCTCTCTATTTCCCTTCCTTGCTAGACAGAAACCAAAACGACCAGCACAGTTTACTTGTTAGCCAAGATTAGTGGAAGATATTGGAGTGGAGTAAAGGGGATGCGAAAGAGAGAAGCATCCCAGAGCAAAGTGGGACAAATTATTTACATTTTGGTTTTTCATCCCTCTCAGCAAACCAATGAATGATACAGACTTCATAATTATTTTCTTTTTACAACCAATGACTTCATTTCTCTCATTAAAATATTCCAATTAGCCTCAAAACAGCACTATCCACCCCTCTATATCATTCATTGTTTTGCATAAAGTTATCTAACCTAAACCAATCCATGAGTAAATAAAGCAAGCATAGAGAAGCAATTTCCCCTTTATAAGCTGCACTCCCACATGATTCACTTGTAGTGCAAACAGAAGCACAGCAGAGCACCTATGGACAAAAAACTCATCCACAGTACAGAGAAGTATGCTCCTCAAGGCTCCTTGGAGCTCCCTGTTTCATTTATTACAAGTTCACATAACTAACCCCAGCAAGCCTCCCTGATAAGAATCAATCCCACTCCCAACTCAAATTCTGTTTGCAATGCTGAACATCAGCTATGTTCAACCAACCACTGAAGGTGCTGCTGTTCTGAGGGTACTTATAGAGCACCATAGGTATTGACTATAAAGAAAAAGAGGTTTAACAGCTTTCACTACTTTGTAAGCCAAATGGTAGGGATTTCATACCACAGCAATTTCATTCAGTCTACCAGATGCATGTTAGGAGGAGCATCAAAAGCTTTGTGGCCCACTTGAAAGAAAAGCCTTCCTCTGCATTTAGCTCTTAATTCTGTCTCATGCATAACTTGGTCTTTGTTTGCATCAGCCCCACTATTACAAATATCCTTAGGCAGGTAGAATTCTTTTCCTGCCCTGCATATATCCACACCTCCTGGCACACACGTTGAGACAGAGTTCACTCAGTATTGAAGTCCAGACTCCTTGGATACTTCAATAGTAATTTCTTCAGCCCTATTTGGATTAGACTCAAACACTAATTTGAGAGGAGGAGAGGAGATGACAATTCCCTCAAGTAAGCGAGACATCAAGAGATCTACACCTTTAACTCTGAGCAGCCTCCCTGCCTCCTCATCCCATACGTGTGTTTAATTTTGTTCTTTTTTATTCAAGTTACCAGACTAGTACTTTCCAGGGTCATGAAAATACAATCTTAATTTCCTGCAAAGAGCACCACAGGCAAGAGACTAATAACGGATAATGCAGTCCTAATTTTTAATCTGTAAGCGTGAACGGCTTTGAACAAAGAAAAATAAAACAAAACCATTCAAATGAACAGTGAATTCCAAGGGACACTCCAGAGATTAAAATATTCTCATTTGCAATTATAGAGAGGTGACCTGTCTATCTCATAGGAATACTACCCATCTTCAGAACAGTTTCCACTGTAAAAGGAATTTAGCTTGATCTCACTATCAACCATGAAGACAACTCCTAAGGATACATTTAACTTCATAGAGTTACCAATACCACAGTTTCATTGTGTCATGCTGCAACCAGTGACAAAAATGCAGCTCCACAACCTTTTGTGACAACAGGATTACTGGAAAATACTATTTTTTCCCCACCCTTCCAGAGAGATGCAGATTCCATGGCAATGTACTGGGAATAAGATTTTGCTTCTATTACAGAATCAACCAGGTTGGAAAAGACCTATAGGATCGTCATGTCCAACCTATCACCTAACCCTTCTAATTAACTAAATTATGGCACTAAGTGCTTCATCCAGCCTCCTCTGAAACACCTCCAGGGATGGTGACTCCACCACCTCCCCAGGTAGCCCATTCCAATGCCAACCACTCTTTCCATGAAGAACTTCTTCCCAACTTCCAGCCTAAATCTGCCCTGGCACAGCTTGAGGCTGTGTCCTCTTGTTCTGTTACTGGGTGTCTGGGAGAAGAGACCAACCCCACCTGGCTGCAACCTCCTTTCAGGTAGTTGTAGAGAGCAGTAAGGTCTCCCCTGAGCCTCCTCTTCTCCAGGTTGAACAACCCCAGGTCCCTCAGCTGCTCCTCGTAGGGCTGTGCTCCAGTGCCCTCACCAGCCTTGGTGCCCTTCTCTGGGTACATTCAAGCACCTCAGTATCTTTCTTAAATTGAGGGGCCCAGAAGTGAACACAGTACTCAGCACTGGTAAGGCCACATCTTGAGTACAGGGGCAGAAGGACTTCCCTGTTCCTGCTGGTCACACTATTCCTGATACAGGCCAGGATGCCATTGGCCTTCTTGGTCACCTGGGTGCACTGCTGGCTCATGTTCAGTTGCCTGTTGACCAGTCCCCCCAGGTCCCTCTCTGCCTGGCTGCTCTCCAGCCACTCTGTCCCCAGCCTGTAGCACTGCATGGGGTTGTGCTGGCCAAAGTGCAGAACCCGGCACTTGGACTTGTTAAAACTCATGGCATTGGACTGTGCCCATCTGTCCAGCCTGCCCAGGTCCCTCTGCAGAGCCCTCCTGCCCTCTAATGGATCCACACATGCTCCCAGCTTGGTATTGTCTGCAAACTTACTGATGCTGGACTCAATCCCCTAATCCAGATCATCAATTGAGATATTAAACAGGACTGGGCCCAGCACTGATTCCTGTAGCAGTAAGTTTCATATCCACAGAAGCCAACAATCAGAGCAGGTCTGACAAAGCGCTCTGCTACTATCTCTAAACTTGTATGACAATGGAAACCTCCATTTCATAGTGTTTCTAGTGAGTGCTTCCTAGAGCAGCACGAAAGAAAATGTACTAATTCTTCAAGAGAGAGGTTGGATTAATGTAGTTTTGACTGCGGAGACCCATCAAGGACATTCAAATCTCCTATTCCGCCATACATTCAGGGCTTATAAGCAAAAGGCGGCAAGAAAAGAAGGAATCTGATGTCACGTAGACGCAAGTGAGTCTTCCCTAAGGTTGCTCCCTGTTCCCTGCCAGGCTGCTATCTTGGTAAAAAAAGTCAAATTTTTTACCACACCAAACCACAGGTTCTGGAGTCTAAAACTTAGTCAATAAGCAACAAAAAGGTAAGGGGAACCACACACTCAGTTTGGTTTGGATTCCTCTTGGACCTTTTAAGCACTGTTTGATGAATCAAAGTCGCTCATGCTTATATAACAGAGCAGGCTTTGCTGTACAAACACAGCACTTCCCTCTAGTCCCCTGAAGATTTAATAGGCCAAATATAAAAAAAAAAAAAAAAAAAAGTATTACAGCACAGCACTCAAATGAGAAGCTGTTCTCTTCTTTGGACTTTTCCACAAGCCAAAATCTCTGTGTATGCCTAAAAATAAGTCTATGGCATAGTATGTTGTGCTGGTTTGAGCTAATAGGAATATTTCAATAGGGAAAATTATACTACAGGCTGTGAAAGGAAAACAATGGTGATGTCTTCTTCACTCATAAGCTTGCTGAGATGTTTAGAAATAAGAACTCAAAACAAAAGATAAGACAGTCTCTGGGGTGCAGTGTCTCAGTCTGGCAGCTTCTGGCTTCTCCTCTCTGCCAATTAATTTCACTAACCACTTTTCTTCTAATCCCCTCCAGCTGATCCTCAAAATTCTCCTTGTGTGTAAGGCAAACCTTGGGGTAAGGTATAGGGGTGGGGAGAAGGTGGAAGGGTGGTTGGGAGCCCCTCCTGGGGACTGTGATTTCTGGGAGGGGTGCTGTGTTTCTGTATTACCTTTACCTTGTATATTTCTGTAAACATTACTGTATATAGTGTATATATCTGCTTGTATATTGTGCTAAACTGTAGAGCTTCATCTCAACTTCCAGCCGGCTGAGCCTAGTCTGGGTGATTTTACAAAGGTGGCGGGGGGGAACTCCCAAACCATCACATATGTGTACATAGAAAAAGAAGGGAGCGTGGAAACAAAGCAAAGCAGAGCTGGAAAATATGAACAATGGTCTCAGCAGCCCATCACTGTAATCGCTGAATTTTTCTCTTGGCTAACATCACGCCGAGGAAGTTTTACAGAAGGATAGGAACAATGAATTTTGCAGACATACTGCCTTCCCAAACCATGCAGCACATCACAAGAGAACAACATAATGATGCTTGTTACAATAAGAAAGACTCCACAATAAAAACTGGCCAGAATGGATGATGGTTCAGCTTCCTGACAGCACATGGTATATAGACTGGATAGACTGTGAAAAGAATTCAGAAGAAAAGACCTGAAGCTTAAGTCTGATACACAGAGAAAGGTGTAAAGGATAAAATATGAAAGAGTAGGGCAGAAACATATTCAAAGCAATAGACTACAAAATTAATCTTTACAAATGAGTGCATGCAGGGGAAGGGAAAAAAAAAAGTCTCTTTGGCAGGCTGTCTCTGTCTTTGGAATAAGTTATTACACAAATCCTGACTAGAGCCGAGACCCTTAACTGTCCTGGAGGGAGAAGAAGGCTGCAAAGCAGCAAAGAAACACTGATTAGCATTAAACAAATCTCTTCATTCATCTATTGAACACAACTGCAAATCAGCCTCTCAACTAAAGTTAGGGCCTAAACACATACCAACCACAGCAGGTTGTCCAGTCCTTTTATCTCTCACCTGTGCTTCTGATAAAGCAACAGCAAAACACAGGCAGAGATTACCCAGTAATTCTCATACCAAGCTGTATCCACAGGACAGTATGCTGGGTTTGACAACAACGCAGGAGCTAAATTAACCTTATCTCTGAAATGACTGGATCCCATTTACTGGAGCAGATGGTTAAGAGGAGGCTGCCACACATGACCACCACGGAACAAGGCACTGAGTGGGAGAATTGCTGCAGTGCAAAATCCAGGACTGCCTCATCCAACAGCCACGTCATCAAGCAGTGCATTGTCTAGGTACACAGTGCTGCTGGCTGGCCAGTGAGAAGTGGAACTGAGGAATGGAAGTATTTTACTAGTGTTAGTAAGGTTCAAGTGTCCTGCTCTAAATGGCATCACAAATACTAAACAGTGAGCTACTACACAGCAGTATCCACAGCTACAGTTATCTACACAAATGTTTCTTGTCACTGTTCTCCAGTTCAGTATCTTCTGAGAAATTAAATTAAAAATTAATCACAAGAACATCAGCTAGAGAATGTCTACACCAAATTTCCCAAGACAGTCACAAGAACTGGTGCATCTGCATCCTCTTGAGAAGGTTTCCTATCGTTTCAGAAGAACTGACACTGATGCCCAGGATGTTCACTGACATTGTTATAGCTCACACTTCTAAACGTCTCTCGGCCAGCAGACATGTTTTAAAGCAGATACCTGAGTGCTGTTACTAATTTCGTTGGTGATATCTACATTGGCATACCTACCACCAGCTACTGAGCTGAAGGCAATGCTGGTAGCAAACATTAACTTCTGGTTGCTTCCATTCCACTAAAACCTTCAACTCACAGGTAACACTTGGCCTGACAGTCTCTTTCCCAGTAACTTTCTATCAGCGTAGTTATTGGTTTTTTTTATTTTAAGAGGCATACCCACCAGTTACTCTTGTGATACTTCATAAATGCAGTCTGGGAGCATTTTTTGAATATTTATTTATTTTAAAAGTATATATATGTGTGTTTGTGTGTGTGTATACATATATGGCTCTTTGACAAAAGTTTAGGTTCCTCTGCAGATTGTTTTCAGAGCTCAGAACATATGGAAACTGTGGAGAATGACAGAGCAGCCAAGCCTTAGAGAAGTTCAGCAAGGCCAAAGAGAAAGACTGCTGCAGTCCACATCAAAATATTCACTCTAAAACTGAGGGAACTTCCAAAAAGTGTCCTCTCTGCCTCAATCCTGGTCTCGGTTATTCATATACAGCACCACTGTAGACAGTAGATGCAGAAACAAAACAGACAACACACTCAGAAATAAATTAATCAGATCATGTGGTTAAACAAAGTCCCAAAAACCTCCACTGGAGACTGGGTGGTCGCAAGAAGTTTGCTTTCATATACGTATGTATATGTATGTGTATTTGTTATATATATTTAAGAACACATCCACACACAGATATATATAGAGATGTATATTTCACCTTTGTTTCACTGTTCAACACTTTTATTTAAGAACATATGAAAGTCATAACTTTTTTTAATGCTGCTACACCAAAAAGCTCAAAATGCATTAACATTCCTTTTAATCACATCCCTAATTCCTAATAAGTTAAAGGGACACTTGAAGACATCCCACCAAACTAGCATATCATAAGGTTTATGATCTCTATTCAAACATCCAGCCTATGGTAATTATGCATCTATGAACCTCAGGCTCTGAGAAGAATAGTGACACTTCCTGGAACAATTAACCCTCTTCAAAGAAGTTTCCACGCTGGCCTTTTCTCCATAGCTCCTTGCAAATTCAAGCTACCACAGTTTCCACCACAACCTAAAGTCTTTAACTGTCACATGAAGATCATCTTATTCAGAGGGCTGGAGCACCTCTGGTATGAAGACAGGCTGCAAGAATTGGGCTGTTCAGCCTGAAGAAGAGAAGGCTCCAGGGAGAACTTAGAGCTACTTTTCAACATCTGAAGGAGTTCCACAGGAAGGCTGGGGAAGGACTGCTTAGAAGGGCCTGTAGTGACAGGACAAGGGGCAAGGGTTTGAAACTGAAGCAGGGTAGATTTAACTTCCACATAAGGAGGAAGTTCTTTGCAACAAGAGTGGCAAAATACTGAAACAAGTTGCCCAGAGATGCGGATGAGACCCTGGAGACATTGAAGATCACATTCAATGCAGCCCAGGGCAGCCTGATCTATGTGGAGATGTCTCTGCACACTGCAGGGAGGGGTTGGCCAAGATGACCTTTCAGGGTCCCCTCCAAGCCTATGCAATCTGTGAATATCATTTCAAAAAAGCCTTCATATAGAAAAATATTTTTTGACAATGCCCCTTATGCTAGGAAATATCTCAGACACAGATCCCTTTCCATACATTTTATTGAGCTTCATAAAAACCCAAACCAGATTCAGCAACCTAGGCAAGAGCCTCCTGCCTTTCTTTTTAAAAAGACAGCTCCCAGAGAGCCAAAATCAGTTCTTACAATCCCTATTCAACAGATCTGCCTACTTTGGATTACGCATTCCAGAAATAAGGAACAGCGCACTTCCAACCACTTAGCAGCTCCTGGTGTTCCTAACTTGAACTGAATGCAGTTACATCTTTTAATTAACATCTGTAAAATATCCTTTTCATCTTTCCAGGTAAATCAATCCCCTTACCTGTCATTTAATCACTTGCCATTTAGAAAGCTTTTACATTTACCAGCATCATTCTGACATGCATTTACCAAGATCTTCTGCAGTTACCTAGGTTGGTTTCCCAAGGACCTTACATGTAGGTTAGCACACTCCACCTTACTGTCACCTCACTGCAAACAGTTTTATTTACATAATTTCTCAGCCTTTTAATTTTTTTTTACAAAGCACCTTTCTTTGCAGTAATGGAAAAAAATGTAAGATAGAATTTCACCTCTACAAGGCTTTATCTACAAACAGTTAGCAAGGAGTGGTTTACCAGCATAGTTCATACCACGTGGCCAGTTTGCAACAGAGCCTTTCATTTCAGAACTACTTCAAGCATCATCTGTATAAAAGCCACAGAATGTTCATGAGTGGAAGGGACCTCCAGAGATCAGGTCCAATGCCTCTGCCAAAGCAGGATCCTCTAGGGCAGGCTGCACAGGAACTCATCCAGGCAGGTTGTGAAAGTCTCCACAGAAGACAACTCCAAAGCCTCTCTCGGCAGCCTGTTCCAGTACTCCATCATCCCCACAGTAAAGTGTCTCCTCGTGTGGAGGTGGAACCTCCTATATTCTAACTTGGAGCCATTGTTCCTTGTTCTACCACTGGGCACCACCAAAAACAGACTATCACCTTCATCTTGATACCCACTCCTCAGACAGCCATCGATAAAATCTCCCCTCAACCTTCTCCAGACTAAACAGCCCCAGGCCTCTCAGTCTTTCTCCATAGGAGAGATGTTCAAGTCCTTTAATCATCCTCATAGCTTTCCATTGGACTCTGTCCAGTAGATCCCTGTCTCTCTTGAATTGGGGAGCCCACAGTTGGACATAATATTCCAGGTGTGGTCTCACTGGGGCAGAGCAGAGGGGGAGGAGAACCTCCTCAGACCACTGGACACATTTTTCTTAATCCACCCCAGGATACCACTGGCTCTCTTGGCTACAAAGGCACATTGCTGGCCCATGCAGAACTTGCTGTCCACTAGGACTCCAAGGTCTTTCTCCATGGAGCTGCTTTCTAGCAGGACAAGCCCCAGTCTGTACTGGTGTCTGGTGTTATCCCTCCCCAAACGCAGGACTCTACACATGTCCTTATTGAACCTCTTGAGGTTTGCCTTTGTCCAGCTCTCCAGCCTGTTCAGATCTCACTGAATGGCAGCACAGCCTTACAGTGTATCAGCCATTCCCCTACATTCCCCCCCCCCAAGTTTTGTATCATGCAGATATGCAAGATGCAAAAACTGTTGTTAATGATGGGGAAAAAAAAAAAAAAAAAAAAAAAAAAAAAAATCACCAAACCACAACTAAAGCAATTTAGATTATTTTCTTACAATAGTATTCCTGAACTGTCCTTGATGACAAACCCTAGCAGCCTTCTACCCATGCAGCTATGTTAGAGGTTCCCCAAGAGGCTAAAATCAGATGTAGTTCACACTTACTAAATTTTTCTCATTCATAACTTCGTTAAACCCATCTGAAGAGATCTTATTTGCCATGATTTATCCTTTGAAAACTTCCAAAGCCGTTTGCTGTTCACGATTCCATCATTTCTTCTGACAGAGTCTCTGGGTCACATCATCCCATCTGTTGCTTTCTTAGTACGCTAAGTAAAACCACAAAGATCACTCCTTTCCATTTTTGATAACTCTGCCATGTCTGCTTTTTCTGGTCCTCTGAAACACACCCACCTCTTCTGGAGATCAAGCAGCACTGCAGGTGTTTCTATGTCTAATGTCAACGATTCATGACTCAGAAATTGTCAGAATTCTGTTCCCGAGCATCCGTAACGTCCTGCTTACATCTTCTCTCTCACAGATACATTTATGGAGACGTTCCACTCTCCCAAGCATGTTATCTGCTCACACCAGCTCTTAACTGCCTTTACTGCATTCTTCCTTACTCCTGAATAGACTGGGGTTTTTTCTGCATTTCTCTGAAATGTCACATTTGATATCTTCTCACTTACTGTTGGACCTGCTTGTTACCTAGCCCTCTCCATCCTAAATCCTTTTAGGAATCACTACGTGCTTACTTCAGCAGTAATTTTTTCCTCTTTTCCTGATTCTCTCTCAGACCTAACAGCATGTTCTCATTTGGTTTGCACCCTGCTCCCATGGCAAGCTCCCAAGGAGGACATGGGTCCAATATTAGAACTATTCCTAAAGGATTCAGTAAGTTATGCCATTTTGTCTGTTTAGATTGCATTTAGCTCTTACCTAGCTGGATCTGGGTAGATCGGATGTTCCCGGGACCCTGCTCCATCATAGCGAGATNGTTCCCCAAGAGGCTAAAATCAGATGTAGTTCACACTTACTAAATTTTTCTCATTCATAACTTCGTTAAACCCATCTGAAGAGATCTTATTTGCCATGATTTATCCTTTGAAAACTTCCAAAGCCGTTTGCTGTTCACGATTCCATCATTTCTTCTGACAGAGTCTCTGGGTCACATCATCCCATCTGTTGCTTTCTTAGTACGCTAAGTAAAACCACAAAGATCACTCCTTTCCATTTTTGATAACTCTGCCATGTCTGCTTTTTCTGGTCCTCTGAAACACACCCACCTCTTCTGGAGATCAAGCAGCACTGCAGGTGTTTCTATGTCTAATGTCAACGATTCATGACTCAGAAATTGTCAGAATTCTGTTCCCGAGCATCCGTAACGTCCTGCTTACATCTTCTCTCTCACAGATACATTTATGGAGACGTTCCACTCTCCCAAGCATGTTATCTGCTCACACCAGCTCTTAACTGCCTTTACTGCATTCTTCCTTACTCCTGAATAGACTGGGGTTTTTTCTGCATTTCTCTGAAATGTCACATTTGATATCTTCTCACTTACTGTTGGACCTGCTTGTTACCTAGCCCTCTCCATCCTAAATCCTTTTAGGAATCACTACGTGCTTACTTCAGCAGTAATTTTTTCCTCTTTTCCTGATTCTCTCTCAGACCTAACAGCATGTTCTCATTTGGTTTGCACCCTGCTCCCATGGCAAGCTCCCAAGGAGGACATGGGTCCAATATTAGAACTATTCCTAAAGGATTCAGTAAGTTATGCCATTTTGTCTGTTTAGATTGCATTTAGCTCTTACCTAGCTGGATCTGGGTAGATCGGATGTTCCCGGGACCCTGCTCCATCATAGCGAGATAATGAAATGAGGGAAGACTCCAATAACCTCCTAGAAAGGAAGGGGAAGAAAAAAAAAAAAAAAAAAAAAAAAAGGACAAAGTCAAAGACCATGCAGTAACATCCCCCTACTAATGCCCTACTTTCTGAAATCTCTTAAGACTATTTCTATCATCAGTGCAGAGAATTCTGTAACACCTATAGTAGGAAAGAAGAGTGGTCCCAAACCCACTTCCAGTTTCAAGAGAACAGTGCAGATGGCTACTTCTCCTTTGCAGACAAGTCATCCCAGTTTGTCACATTCAGAAACACTAAAAGCTGCAATGGCCATCTGTCAAATTCTCACCTACTCAAGTGGCTGCACATGAAATGGGTCACGACAAAGGACACACCTTGGCATGTGGACTCTAAAGGGCAGCACTGGTGTTCATACATAGTAAGAGATTCAACATCAGTTCAAGGCTCAGAAAGAGATGTTTTCAGCTACCAAAAAGAAGTTTGTTTCCTCTGTATCTTAATCAGCCACAGTCAGAGATATCAAAAATTCGTGCCAGAAGTAAATGTATGCAAATGCAGCCAGACAGCTTGAATATGCAAGTGAGTCTGAGTCATGAAGGCAGCAGAATCAAAAGTATATAGCAGGAACATGTCCTCCACTCTGGCTTCTACATGCAACTCTATCTAGCTTCTTGTCATAAAGCAGAGGATGGCATTGTTTAAAGCCTGACTCATTCAAACCTGTTGCAGCCATTAGATTAAACAAAAGAGATGATTTGGGGTGGGTATGGAGAGTGGAAAAATCCAACTGTCAAAGTTTATAAGGCTGCTTAGTTCCTCTTCAAGTATTTTTGCTTTGGAACTCCTGTTAAATTCTGGGTTCCAGTCTTTTAACTCAGCAAAAGCTGCTGTGTTTTGAAAATCAAAAGAGGACCAACACTGCATCTGTTCTATTCACCCACACATACAAGTGGTGAGAAAGACTTGGACTGATCAGTCTTTGCCCCACACTCTGCAGTCTGCAGTTAGCATTTGCAATGCAGGACCATTGTGTCAAGACAGAAAGCAGGAAGGACCAGGTATAATCCCCACCCAACTTCTCATTTCTAGCCATCTAAAGACAGTAGAAATGTTGTTTGTTTGCCTTTTTTTTTTTTCCAAACAGTAGCAGCTCCCCAATCAACATGTCAAGACAACTTTTATTTTTATTGCTGGAAGGCAATGAAATCTAAAAATTACTTAAAACTTTACCTTATAAATCTAGAATACAGAAAACAGCAAGAGACCACTGTAGTTACTTGGAAATGCAGGTGTCAGTTTGAGAGACTCAGTGCTTGCTCCAAAGCACTGGGATGTTACAGGAAGTAAAGAGTCTGTCCTCTCTAGTACAAAGTTACTTGGCAACCATTTGTCTTACTCAATAGCAGTTATTAAACGTCTTAAATTTTGAGATTAATTAATTCCCCAGGTTACAGAGCCAAAAGTTCTAACCTTCAACACTGCTAGATATTAGGAATTCTTTGGCTCCCCTGGAATCCATCATACTTTAGTCTTGCCTTACTTTGCAAACTCTCCTGACTCAAGCATGTAAGTCAATACAATACATGCTAAAGCAGATAATTCAGAACAAACAGTGCAGCAGCTTTATGTGGTAGACCTGAAGTCCTATACCTGAGATATACCTACCACATGCATCACATACAAACTGCTTTTATCCCTTCTGGGGAAAAGGTAAAGAGACTAAAATTATCAAAAAGGATATTCTACCTTTTAAACCAGATGGCTCATTTCTAAACCAGAGACTCAGAGATCAGAGACCAAGTTGCTGCCACTGCAATATGCTTTTTAGCAGTCTGCCCTTTAGAGCCATTTATGCAGAGCACTCAAAACCCAGCAGTTAGCAAGAAGCCTGAATATGCAGCAGAAGCTGCAGTGATGGACAGTCCTGCCTAATCCCTGGACTTTAATCAGGAAGAAAGAGCCTCCACAGCACACAGATCCCAGCAGGGCCTGTCCCAGTTTGAGCTAGAACAGAACTAATTCTGTTCAGCGCTTTTACTTTGCAGCTTGGTCTGTTCTAAGTGACTACACTTTCTGAAGCTAATGGCATCTTTTTTCAGAAGGCTTGCTTCTAGCAGTGAGAAGGTTTGATGTTTACAGTTACTACCAAGGACTGATGTGCAGAAAGGCTCATGCCTTGCTTGAACTTGCTCCTGTGGAGACCAAGGTCACTGCTAAATCTTGTGTACTACATTGTGGGTGCAGCAAGTAAAAGACCACAGCTGCAGAAAGAAGTGGATATAACACGTGACCCTAAACCGAGCAAAGGATTCCATTCCATGGATGTCATATTTGGTCTAAAGCTGAGGAATCACAAGTTGAGCTCTGTTCTTCAATGGCCAGAGTCCATGGAAGACTCCCAGTCCTTGTACTTCTGAATCCAGTTCCTGAATCTGGCTCCCATCTGCTGCTGAGTCTGGCCATAGCATCAGTGGTGGCAGTGATGAAACTGCCACCAGGAAGTTTGGGGTTGATACTGGTTTGTGGCAGTTTATGTATGTCCCATTTTATTATTTTCCTTAAAGCTGTTTTAGTTTTCTTCTCCAGCCCATAAGTTTGTCTCTCTTATTCCCTTTCTCTTCCCCTTTGGGCAACATCTGTCATTTTCCTAGTAGCCATCCCAGCCCTAACCTCTGACAGGGTCACAACTCCAAAGCCAGCAGTTGCCTCCTTAAAGATGAAAGCAATCTTAACACAACACAAAGTGCTTTGTCTGATGTCATTTTCTTGTGATGTCTACAGCGCCCTGGATAATGTGCACACAAATAGTCAAACTCACCATCCCTATCAAAAGTCCTTGTGCCTATACACTAGACATGCCACCCTCTTGCCCAGCTTTTCAGGGTCTATCCACTAAATGATGCAATAAAGTCAGAGCCAGAATGGCAGATGACCAGCACACGCTGCAAGGCCCAGTTTGAAAGCAGTCTCCAGGTATTCTGTAGCCATGTTTCTCTTCTCACCTTCAGATAGGCCAGCAATTTCTGAGTCAGTGCTTTTCTCAGATAAGTGCACCTTCAGAAAGCACCCAGCAGCTGTACTGAAGGAATTCACAACATATATCAAGCAGAGGACACCAGGAGGGTGTGGAAGTAGGAACAAGGCACACCTCATAGTAACTTGGTGTGGGTCTGCCAAGAGTCCTTCTGGTTGGCTTGGGAAAAGCACTCTGGGGAACCTACTGTTCTCATCTCTATGCCACATCCAGTCCTTGAAACTGGTGCCTGAAGAACCTTGCTTTACCTGGTACCTCAGTTGAGAACTGGTGTATGTTACTTCAGTAAAATAGGAACCAATGGCTGCCTGAGGATGGCCAGGATGGCCAAATATCCAGGTGAACTTTCTACAGGCCTCAGAGCCCTGTGATTTTACCTGAGCAGCCTGCTACTCCACCCTGAGAAGCAACAGGAGCTCCTGCTGCAGCTTTTGGAGCACATCCCTCACCAGAAGGGCTCCCTAGAAGAAGAGCAGTTACAGGGTTGTGGGGAGCAGGATGATAAGCACATTCACAGAATCACAGAATGTCAGGGGCTGGAAGAGACCTTGAAAGCTCATCCAGTCCAACACTCCTGCCAGAGCAGGATCACCCAGACCAGGTCACACAGAAACACATCCAGGCAGGTCTTTAATATCTCCAGAGAGGGAATCTCCATAACGCCCCTGGGCAGCCTGTTCCAGTGTTCTCCCACCCTCACAGGGAAAATATTCCTCCCCACATTTACATGAAACTTCCTATGCCTCAGCTTCCATCCACTGGCCCTCATACTGTCATTGGGCATCACTGAGCAGAGTCTGGCTCCATCCTCCTGGCACTCATCCCTTACATATTATAAACATTGATGAGGTCACCTCTCAGTCTCCTCTTCTCCAAGCAGCAGAGCCCCAGCTCCCTCAGGCTCTCTTTGTAAGAGAGATGTTCCATTCCCTTCATCATCTTTGTGGTTCTGTGGTGGACTCTCTTAAGCAGTTCTATACCCCTCTTGAACTGGGGGGCCCAGAACTGAACACAGTACTCCAGACGTGGCCTCACCAGGGCAGAGTAGAGGGGCAGGAGAACCTCTCTCGACCTACCAGCCACACCCCTCCTAATACACTTGTAAAGGGTTAACCCTCCTGGGTGTGGGGAGTGGTCTGAACTTGACCGCAGGCCTGCTTGACCCCAGGTGTAGTAGTTAGCCCACTCCCACTGCCTGTCTGGACAGCCCCTATATAAACAGAGGAACTTCTGTTTCACTCTCTCCTGGCCTGCCTGCCTGCTAGCACCACCTTGTTCCTGCTGCTCCTGTCTTACCACCTGGCCATTTTCTACCACATGGTGGACATCTCTTCCTGAATCTACCTATCTACCTCCACCCACTGTCATCAATCTGGTTGTATATATATTTGTATCTTGTTTTTCTCTTCCCTATACCTGTTTGTAACTCCCCTACCATAAATACCTTTTATTTATTGTTAAATTTTTTTAACTTCCGAATCTTTTAACTTCCAAATCCAATTCTTTTAACTTCCAAATGGGTGTTTTACCCCTTCTCTCTCTCTACATCTAATTCCTTCCTTTCCAAAAAAGGGGGGGGAGAGGGGAAGGCATTCTATTATTATTGTATTGGTTTCTGTTAGCTATATTTTGAGTCCCCTGGAAAGCCTAAACTTGAACCAATACAACACCCTAGAATGGCCTTGGTCCTCCTGGGCATAATAGCACATTGCTGGCTCATGGGCAACCTCCCATCCACTAGGATCTCCACTAAACCCACCCCCCAGGACCTGCTCTGAGGCTGTGCTGTGCAAGCTAAGATGGACAGCCTTTCCAGCAGAGCTTTCCAGGCCTAGCCAAGACCAAACTCAGCTCCTGCACGGTCTCACATTGAAGCACACGAGCCACATGTTACAGCCACATTCAGTGGAGACAGGTAGTTCAGCTAACAGTAACTGCTAAATGCTATAGCTGATTCGAAGCCTGATTCTTAGTTATCCTACAACCCTCCCAGATCACAACACAATGAAAAGGTAGATATAAATACATAAAGTAGGTATAAACTAAAATCAGGCAACAAGCAATCTCATGAGACCCAGAAGGACCATCTATGTGTTTAATGCTCCAGGATACAGCAGTATCTGTACTGAAAGCAAAGTGCTAAACACAAATAAAAATTTGTCTATGCTGAACTACTGAGGCCCAAGTTACAGACTGAAACGCATTTGATATTGACAATTGGGTTCAGTAATAGATACACTGCTATAGTCATCAATACTGTCTCTTATCTGTGACACTGCTAGTGTAATCTACTGTCCCCAGGAAAGGCACAGATAACTCTTGAAAGTCATGCTGCACTTTTTCAAGTCTTAGGTGTCACAATCACAGCTTTGGCCACCCAAAGCCCCAGAAGAGAGAGAGAGACTGTTGTAAGTAAGCCCAAAGCTTCAGGTAGCCAAATAACCTACTACAGTAAATGTTGAGGCCGGGAGCAATTCTGTTAAGGAGAATAAGGATAGGGAACAATTCTCTTAAGGACAATAAATATTATCTATGGGTACACAGAGGCAGCTTTGCTACAGAGAATTGCTGCTAGCCACTAGATATCCAATTTGCAACAGCAAAGCACACAAAGAGAAAACAGAAATATACATTGTTTGTATCTCCTTTGTAAACAGTTCAGTAGCTTATGCTTGACTTCTGAATCCTTCCCGGAGGTGACAGCATGTTCTTCCTCTCCCATACTGCCCATTTTTGCTACCCAGACATGTAACAGGCTAACACGAGGCTCTGTGGAAGCAATTGCTCCACTACCTCTGTCTAGACAATATGAAATTGTCACAAATGACATCTAAAGTACAATTAACAGAGAAACTGCAATTTCCATTCTCCTCCCCCGCTCACCAGGGAAAAAAAAAAGTTAAAAAAAAGAAAAATTTAAAAATCACACATTATCATCCTCCAGGTTGTCAGTCAATGCCACAATGAAGTTTAACTCTGCTCACCCTGAACGATTCTTCTGGCCTAGCCTGCTACAACTTGGGGGGGGGGGGATGTAGTTTTTGTGTTAAGTTTTTTTTATTAAAAGCACTACAAGAAGATACAAATTATCTCTGTTCAGAAGCACCAAGATCTCACTAGATTCCTTTTCTGTCAAGCACCAGTAGCTATGGAATCTTTGCTCTACATGGGCTCTCTTACCTCAGGTCTGCAAACAGAGGCAATTGTTTGCAAGGTGGGCAAGGAAGCAATGTCCAAGTTACAGGGCACAAGGGAGAGCAAAGAGTGCATGCACACAAGACACTGTAAGCAGAGAAGAGAAACTTCTCAGGGCTGAAGCAGCTGAATGCCAGAAGCTGCAGCTCAAGGAGAAGGAAAGTCATGAAGCAACCTCCTCACAGCACATCTGCCATTGGACTACATCCACTCTCTCCCACGGGGGCGAGGATCACCAAAGCCTCTTGCGACAGCATGATTCATCTCAGCAGGCTTCGAGAAGATACTTAAATGCAGCAAATTTAACTTCTCAGTAACAGTTTCTAAGGACATGCAATTTCTACATCTCACCTTAGATTTGCTGTCACAGCATGCACATTACTGAGGAGCACTACTCCAAGCAATGAGGGAAGGGTTTTCCTCCAGATGCAAAAGGGAAGCGCTAATAAACTGAGGTTTAGTTTTCTTAAAAAAAAAAAAAAAAAAAAATCAAAATTTTAAGACTTAAAATTCAGTCACCTACCATCCTTCTAAGCACACCAACAACTAGAGAAAACCAGTAAAATGAAGCACTCCAAGCACTGCAAGCACACCTAGTTCTATCACAGTCCCAGCCCTCAGCTAAGAAGAGAGCTTAAGACAGAGCAGTTCATAGTTACCCTTTGAAGCAAAAGTATATTGACAACTCTGGCAGCTTCTGTGAGTTTCCTCCTCTGGTTTTATATCTTCCCTGGAAAGATTTTTATATTCCCTACTGCCCATTTGGAGATGAAATTACTGCACTACTTCCTATTGTGTGCCTTTCCCAGCCCTTTGATTTACAGCCAGCAGTTAGTTCTACTGAGTGTTCGTCCCTGTGGATGTGCTCCTGTGGTTCCTCATATGAATGTAAAGAACGGTAATGGTTTAAAACCCTCAATTCCCTTTGGTCATCTTCCTCTTACAGCAAGGCAATGTTGAACCTAAAGATAACAAGAAAGCTGAAGCATGAAGACAGCTGAATGTTCTCCAGATGCCTAATAACACTGTTACCCTCTCTCAGATCCTAAGCTCAATTATTAACTGTTAATAAGCTCAATTAATTCACAGAGATCAATTACAGGCTCGCTAGAACACTAGAAAACTATTTTAAACAAAAAAAAAAAAGAAACTCAAGCAACTCATTCCATTGGCATGTTTGTGTTTGGGGTTTTTTTTTCCTCCTTTTTCTAAGAAGAACAGAGAAAAATTCTTTCAGACATTTCTGTATTGCATCTTCTCCTTGGAAAGAGCAAACTGAAATCACAGAAGCACAAACCATCAAGTGTTTCATTCCATAGCTTCTTTTGCCATCCAAGTTTTGTAGTTCTTAGTAACAGTGTTGTTCTGTTTGACATCACCAGTTTCATACTCAAGCTTAAAATTAAAAAAAAAAAAAAGCAATCGGTATGCGGCTCTAAAGATTGCCTGAAAATATTATTTCTAAAATTAAGTCCTTAACAATCTCCTCTTATACCTCTAAGCTAACTTTTCTAGACTGTTTCAGCTTTCACATGGTTATGGTTAGACATCTTTAGCCTGGCATCAGGGCTGAAGTCAGGTCAGAAGATGATTAGAAAAGAAACAGTTGAACAAAACTGTCTAACTCTTCTTAAGACAGCTGTAACCACTATATAAGATAAATGCTCTGAGAATGTCACTGCTGATTAAAATCTCACTACTCAATTCTGAGCTATAAACAAGAGCATGAAGGAGCTATCTTTGCTATACAACTCATCCTCATTGAGGAAGGAGAGCTGACGGCTGCCCTTCTTACGAGTATTCAAGCCCTGTTAGGCATTCTTCTCACCACTTTCTGTTATTCCAAACAGCAAATGCCTTCAGCAAGAAAGTTTTCTTTCTTTAGGGAAAGCAGCAACAGCAAAGATGCAATATGTGATCATGGATACATCCCAAACATGGCCTCTGTACAACACTTCAGCCTGTTTGTGAGAAGGAACTCTGAAAGACCAAGACATCCGTCCCAGCTGAAGGTGTGGAGCTGTCAGAGAAGCAGGTTTGATATAGGACAGAGTTACCACCAAAAAAATTATTTTTCACCAATATTGGGAAGGAATCCTGCAGAAAATGAGATGACAAAAGGCAGCACATGAAGTCTTCAGCCAGAGTGGGAAGGAGCACATTTTTGAGAACAGAATTACATGAAACAAACAACTGCAGGTAACAGTTTGAACAGTAGAAACAAGCTTTGGGATTTAAGTCCTGCTAATCACAAGGCAGGGAGCAGAGTTTCTAGAAGAACACTATTAACCCTTTAAAGTTTACCTGCTTTTGTTTAACTAAAATGTAATACCACGTGATGAATTGTGCAATTATTGCACCCCTGCTTTTTGGACAAGGATCTTCAATCTCCACCTACCACATGATACTGAGGAAACTACCAGTACCTTTGGAGCACAAGGAAGGTCAGTGGCTCTGAAGAGGATGACAGATTTTTTTTTTTTTTTTCTCCAAGTGGGCCTAAAGTCACCCTGCTAATCTAATACTTCACCTGCTGAAAAGGTGAATGAAAAATGAGCAAGTGTTATGCAGAGGTCCTCATCATATGGTACCAAAGGAACGATTAAAGTATTGTTTCAACAGGCAAGAGGAAGCACACGTCCGTGACAGAGGAAATTTAAATGAGCTCAAGCTACTGCATGGGCTGTTTTGCTCTGTAATAGTGCTCAGAGAGGAGTAGCCAAGCTGAAGACAGATATTGCATGCCTCCACCTAGACCCTCAGCGACATGCAATTATGTCAGAAATGAAGGCTAGAAAGAGTCGGTTCCGAGTTGATCATGGTTATAACAACAGGCTTGAAAGCATGGCTGGAACATGACCAACACACTGAACTCCCTCAGCCTGTAGACAGTTCTACTCTTCTGAGGTCTCTTCTATCTACCTTCATATAGACAATGTCTGCTTCAAATTCTCCTTGTTCTGGGAGCTCCCAAGACCACAGATTGTATGGACAGCAGAACTCTGCTTACCCACACACAGAAATCTGTGTCAGCTTCTGGGATAATTACACAGGGCTTCTGCTTCTCTATAGGGAATTGAAGAGGTGTCTTTCCTGAGGAGCAGAAGCCATACTGATAACAGAGGTCCTGTCACACATCAATCACTTCATTTAAAGCGCTCTTGTTCAGGCCAGAGTAATAAAGAGAATCAGGCCAACAGACGACTGTCAGGGCAATTCAGACTCTTACCCCAGCCCTCCCACTTCAGGAGGACAGGGGAAGAATTTGATACTGACGCATTTCAAGCAGAAAAATGAATCTGTTTCCTGGTAGATAATGAACCCTGTTTATTCACAGCCTTCAGTTCCAGCAGGTGCTTTCTCAAGAAGAGCAAGGGAGAGGGTCAGTTACATCATCACACAGCCATTTGGTGCAAGCAGTTAAATATGTATGTGAAAAACGTTCCAAATGTGTTAGCAATTCAACAGACCAGAACAGCTCAACTGGAGAAATCACTCTAGAGTCATCACTATTTTGGTTACTGTTGCATTACTGAGTCAGATTGCAGGTCTGTCCCTCCCTGCCCTCTTGCTCCAAGCCCAAAGATAAGATGGCACATTGCTCCACTCCAAGTTCTCCAGCCCAGATTCTGTAATAAGGAGCAAATAATTGGATGAGGACACTGTCCCCAGGCACATCATTTGTACTGTGTGCATTTATAAAGAGGGCGAAGACTGAGTGTAAGAACACAATATGTGTGACTGCACATCAAATGATTAAGGGCTTGTGTTAGCATAAGAGATGGGCATCTCCAGCTCCTCCCCAAACTCAGGAAAGCTATGGAAACCTTTCAGTTGAGCAATTAGGCCTTAAATAGCAGGTCTGAGGGCTTGTCCATACTTGCTACTTGGTAAAAGAAAGAAAGAAACAAAAACCAAACAACAGTTTAAGCAGGTTAAAGACCTGAGCACCAGCCCCTAAATAGACTACTGCATGAAATCAATGCTTAGAAGCAAACAATGGGAACAGGAGCAATTTTTAGGGTCAAGTGAGCTTCTCTGGACATACTGCACACCCTGCAGCAGCTGGATCAGGAGGCTGCAGGGAAGGCATGTGCAGATAGGTAGCCTTCATAAAGCCCAGCTTTCAAGAGGAGGAAGCTATTCACACTTCTTCCCTGTCTGTACCAAAGCTGAGAACTGACATGTTTTATGGCACCCTCAAACAGCTGTTTGAAATCAGCCAGCTTTCAACTTCTAAGCATCTGTGTTTATCTAAAGTCTTTGTTGTATGGTCATCTCATATAGGCCTTCCTCAACAAAAAAATCCAAACAAACTGCAAAAAAAACTAAGACAACTCACTAAACTGTAGAGCTCATTACTCATCAGTATAAGGAAAAAAAGTAAGCCATTTTGGAAGCATGTACCTCTTTGGTTTCTTCATTAAGAAACATCATTGGAACTCAATTTCAACAAGTTCCCTTGCTGCCATGCTGGAGCAGGTGAACTCAAAGTGAAGTCCCAAAACAGTCCCACAGACACACCTACAGGAAAACAGATCTCTAATTCCTGGAGACTACAGAGAAAGTTACTTTATCTATTTCATTTATAGGTGAACTCCTCGACTACCAAAAAAAAAAAAAACAAAAACAAAAAGATGTGGGAAAAGGGCAATGGTTTGACTGGGGAAACAACATGAAAGTATTTGAGAAAGCAGTTATTTCTACACCTGCTTAATTTGCAAGCCAAGCTGCTGTAAGGGCAACATGGGCAAAGGATTTCTTTTTGTGCTACAGTCATTGATATATACTGAAATTCAGTCCAAGGAAAAGGAAAGAAAGTTTAAGTCGTTCTGCAAGTTTGGCAAGGCTGCACATGCTCAGCCTTCTGAAGTACTTGGGGAAGCTCAGCAGCAGGGAGTGACCTCTATTAATCAATGCAAGAAAGAAAGCAAAAGGCATCATTTTTCCCCCTACCAGTTCTCAGTAATGAAGTAAAATGGCTCTAGCAACTTTACATTGAGTCTTAAATCAGGAAATCAGTAAGGGCAGAGGGAGGAACTTTTGTGGAACAAAACAGGCAACTCTTTCAGTTGTTCTTCTATGTAACAACTAAGCAGTACTTCTACCACATCAGTGAACAAAAGTCTGTCCTGCCCACATGGAGACAGCAGGCTCTGTTTGGAAAAAGCTACAAAGCCAGAAATCTGGCAGCAATAACCTCAGAGCTCGTGTAGACATTACCTGACCATTCTGACATCATGGAAACCACTCCTACAGTTCAGACTGTGGTTACATTCTCACGTTCGAGCTAATCTGCATTTCCCATTTTTCAAGAAGGCCAAACAAACAATACTTGCCATGTCTGTCCACAGCCTGCACATCTCACCCATAAACATAGTTAATTATCATGTCTAAATGTTCACATCACCTTCATATTACTTCACTTGATGTTCAGCGCTGATGAATTAGGTCTTCACTGACTGCAATATGTCCAGGCTTTCCAGAATCACTCCCCCACCCCATAGTTTTGGTCTTCTCCTCTCAAGCACCTTTACCTAAGCACAAAGCCCTGCTTGCAAATCCATTTATAACTAGCATATACCCCACAGTTCCTCACCAGCTAGTAAAACATTACTTATGTCTCATCATCATCATCACCCTCAAGAACTGTAACTAGCATCTTTGAAATTATTTCTTACCAAATCTGAAAACAGCACAGTATGAACCTTTCCAAAAGTATCCCATTACTGCACACAGAGGCTACAAGGTGTGCCAGAAAATCCTTCTTTTCACATAACAGGTAAGGTCTACAACACCTTAAGTTTAAATAAAATGATGAAAGTCCAAACCACAAATGCCAGCACACCAGCCATGGTTTTCACAAGTAATGCGCCTAAACGAAGGGGTGAGGAGAAATTACGTTGGGTAGGCCCACCTAGATCTGGCACAGGCCACATTCCCACTGGCAGGCTGCTGCCTGTCTTCTCCAGAGCTCAGAGGTGTGCCTCCCGCTCAAGTCCCCATTTCTCAGTGAATTCAACATGTCACTCTGGCAACGGATACTATTAAATACTTGAAGAAGCAAGCCACAACTGCTGTAAGCAATTAAGGAAAAGTAGCAACAACTCAGGGGTTCTGAAATAAGGAACAAAACAGAGTGCAGTAAGTATGTGTCTTGTCTCCACCACTGGATGCATTTTGTAGTTTTAGGTAAGGTAATTCCCTCCTGCTTTAGTTCATTCCCCCCAAAAGAAAACAGCACTTCTATTATTTTGATAGTAAAATTCAGTCACAGAAGCATTTCCCAGAAGGTAAATGTACCCACAGCAAGGGGCAAGTAAATATTCTGAGGGTATATTCATATTAGGGTATGAGTGACATGCTCCTTATCATTCAGTGCTTTACACAGCAAGAAAGCCACCAGATGCCAATTATACAGGGAGATCTTAACAGTCTGGTCATTTAAATCAAAAACCAGAGAGGCACATCAGAAGCTCAGGTTCCAGCACAAGCTGCACAAGTGACTGTACTATTTTCCATTTTACATACAACACTCGCCACTGCTGGGATGGAATGGGGGCTGTTCCTAGCCTGTCAGTCTACTTTAACCACAGACTGGTCCCAGTTAGATCACAAATCAATGCAATTTAGAACCAGAAGAGGCATCCCCTCACAGACTCGAGTAAGTCGTGCCTATTTCCATTAGAAAAAACAACACCAAACAGGCAAAGGTATTCATGGCCTCCTTAAGACCAAAAATCTAGGTAATAGCTCGAGGCATACTTGAACAAGAAAATAAGCCCAGCCCCACAGCAAAGGCGACTGCCCCGACTTCAGTCTAGATCTGGCAGACATTCCTCCAGAACATAAGCCCCATCTTATGGAATTCTTCTGAGGATGGATGAGAAATCGTTTAAATGCAAACAAAACCTTTCAGAAGGCAGACTGCAAAGAAACGTCTGCTCCAGGCTATGTGGACAATGAGAAAGAAGTCGTTGAGGTTCCTTTACAGCTCTAACTCAGGGACATTTGCATATCAGAACCACCAAATACCTGCCTTCACCTCAGTCCATCTCTATCCCTTTCAAACCCTTTCAAAAGCCAAGAGGATAAGCTCATCCCTGGCTTGCATTCTGTATCAGAGCCATTTCCCCTCTGGATTCCCATTCACGCCTTTCCCCAAACACCGAAGAACTTGCAAATGTATGGTAACTAAGGAAATAAGCTGTATCTAGGACTGGTCCTCAAGCTACCTTGTTTTCTCCATACAAGAACTCAGAAACTTTCCAGCTCCACGAGGGGCCAGGGAGAGCAAGGAGCAGAAGCAACATTACCCCCTTGTGGCAGCAAAGCAATATGGAAACGAGTCCTGAGAAATTCTAAAGAGAACACACTAGGTATTTCTTTGCATATCTGCTTTAAGTATGGAGAGCTACGTGCTGCCAGAAAGCCCATCAAAAGCAGAGAGATGTGACATGAGCTGGAGTCACTGTACTGCCCAGGTACATGAGAAGGGCATCACCACCCTGCTGTGCCTGGTGTTATGTGGAGCCTTCGGATGCCTATTGAGCAGGGAAAAGGTCTACATTTGGCTGATAGGTGAAACCAGAGGCAGAGCATTTAAACCTTTCTAAGGGGAAGACAATCCTGCCCAACTCACTTGGCAATGTATGAGACTGACATCTGGATTCCATTCACAACCCTATATATAGCTTTCTCATCCGGGCTGAGCGCAACACAGCCTCAGCTCAAGAAAAAAACGTGGAGCATATCACATTGCTTAAACGTAGGCAAGAGGGACTAGTCCTCAGACAAGAGTTGACAAAATGAAAGACAGAAATTCAATCCGGGACCTTGTTAAACAGTTTCAGGGAAGCTGGTCCACACTTGTCACTTGCACACAGCTCATCCAACAGACAGAATAAAGCACGCCCTAAAATAATTCCTTTGGTAAACTGCAACTTGGGTGGGTATTGCTATTTGCACAGCAATGTGGACTCTGCACTTCTACAAGCTCAGAAAAATAAAGACCTCACACAATTGTTCCCAGACAATATAAACTGTCTCCATCTCAGAGACACTCCTTCCTTCCTACCAGTGTGTGTGGCAAAAGCATCGCCCAGGACAGTTCAAAGGATTTCTTAGACTTCTCAGATAACTTCGACTTTCTATCTTGACTGCCAAACTAAGGAGGTGAGGCAAGTTGAAAACATTATACATTCATAAAGCAGAGGCACAGAAGTTATCCATACCACAGCCTACAGAACTTGACCTCTGCAATGAGTGCAACGGAGTGGTTAGAGAAGTTTAACATAATTGCCAGACAAAGCTTCTTAAACAGAGGAACAAGGATAATGAGTGTTTCCTCATGAAATACAAATTTCAAGCAAACCTGCCTGCCAATAGATTTCATTTACAGCAATTCTTTCATAACTCTAGTCACCATAGACAGGTAAGCAATATCAGAATTGCCCCCTTAGTATATTAGGAGTAGCTAAAACTTGAATGCCTAAATGAAAAGGTTCCCCCCCCTCCCCCCGCTTCATCCATTCTAAAAACACTTTGGCCTGGGGTGCCATGCCAGAATTGAAAACCATCATATTTACAAACAGAGGATTTTCTTTGTGAAATAACATACTAGGTCTCTAGATAATCATTTGTGACATGCCAAATGAAATAACCTTAGGTGGCATATGAAGATCTGGATCAGTTTTATTAGTTACCACTGCACTGTACCCGCCAATACCCAAGGAGCTGAAATATATGTTAGTGGAGACCAGTGCTAGGATTCGATTTATCATTTGCTTAAGAAGGTGGGACTAGATCCTCCCAAACAAGCAGTTGACTAAAAAAATCCTCTTCATTCCCTGTTTGGCTTTTCATTATTAAACTGACTTGGTCCACATGGTTTTAGGTAGTTTAAGTAGTTTTAAGTGGTTTAAAGTAGTTACCAGATGTTTTCCCTCACTAAGATTGCAGCAAAAACAGAAAGTTTCCTCAATTAATTTTTTTAATTAACAGGAAGTTACAGAAAAATTAAACTAACCCAGAGAGGTTGTGGAGTCTCCTTCTCTGGCAACTTTCAAAACCCACCTGGATGCAATCCTATGCAGACTATCCTAGGTGATCCTGCTTTTGGCAAGGGGGGTGGACTAGATCATCTCTGGAGGTCCCTTCCAACCTCTAACATTCTGTGATCTGTTGCTCAGGTATCTCTCCTTCATGCAGATCTTGCCAATAGTTTCTATCACCAATTTCATGCAGCATTTTTCAAATGGCAACTTTAGGGATTTCTAACGCTTTTTTCACTTTGATGTTAGAAATGAAGCAAAGACAGACCCACAGGGAAAAAAAACAACAAACAACAACAAAAACAAACAAACAAACAAACCCCAAACCACCACACACGCAACTACATTTGAGTTAATAAGGCAGCCTGGAGAACCTCAAACAAGCTGAGAGGGGATTTAACAAGTGTTTATAAATATCTGAGGGCTGGGTGTCAGGATGGGGTCTTCTCACTCGCTCCCTGTGATAAGGCAAGGAGCAGTGGGTATGAGCTGCAGTACAGGAAGTTCCACCTCAACACAAGGGGGGACTTCTTTACTGTAAGGGTCACAGAGCACTGGAACAGGCTCCCCAGTGAGGTTGTGGAGTCTCCTTCTCTGGAGACTTTCAAGGCCTGTCTGGATGCGTTCATCTGTGACCTGAGATAGATCGTATGGTCCTGCTCTGGCAGGGGGGTTAGACTCAATTATCTCTTTGGGTGCCTTCCAACCCCTGACATCCTGTGATCCTGTGAAGCTCAGTCTCACTAACTTCTGCTTAGGTAGACCATAAACCTTTCCCAGTTTCCCTAACACAGCTTCAAGAAGCACACATGCTGCTCTCTGGGCAAGCTGAATGTGACAGGAGTGCTGTTACTGCCCAAGCTCCCAGTGCGATGTTCCTCCTAACAGCCAGAGCTGTTAGTCAGGAATAGCTTCATTACATGCTTATTAATGGCTTTGTGATTAGCCTGAGTCAATTAGCCCAGCACCATCACAGAGAACAGAATTCTCTCCCTACCCAGCATCAAGAGAATTCAAAGAACGGCCTTCATTAAACTACCTATTCCCTATGTGACCCTCTATGCCAGCGTCTTCCAAGCAAGATACTGCTCAGCCAGGCAATATAGGTTAAGGAATGGATCCTGTCCATGAACAAGG
The DNA here is from genome assembly GCA_013399055.1 of Ramphastos sulfuratus. Classification (NCBI taxonomy): domain Eukaryota; kingdom Metazoa; phylum Chordata; class Aves; order Piciformes; family Ramphastidae; genus Ramphastos; species Ramphastos sulfuratus. Next base: position 39,586 of record WBNM01027869.1, on the reverse strand, counting down.
AATGGGAACATATACAGTTTTCAGATGCAATTTGTATCTGAAGTTTTTCAACTGGCCTTTGAAGAGAGCTCAACTGCCTAATGAGGACATCTAATGGAGAGATAAAGAACAGAATGCAAGAGGTTACAAGCAAGTGAATGTCTGACACTGAGAACCAACCTGAGGTCCACAGGCACAAAATTACATTGCTTAAAAGCACATACATAGTTATCACTTGTACCGTCTCAGGCCTGAAGGCTCACCCACCCTCCCCTATCTCTCAGCACTTTCAGCATTACATAGCTTACATCTCGTGACCCTTACAGCTACAAAAGTTAACAGACATTTTTGACTCAGCCGCAGAAGCAGTTTCAGCACTTCCCGTCATGGGCGCACACTCTAGAGGTCTAGAGACAAGAAGCCTGGATGTGAAGATGATCATTCCATGCAAAAATCAAGTAATCAGGTACCTGTTGAGTTGTTATTGCTCTATAAAGGAAAATAACCCTGAATGTGTTCAAAGCCAGGTTGGAGGTGCTGGCACCTTGAACAGTTTGGTCTAGCAGATGTCCCTGCCCACGGCATGAGAGTTGGAACTAGACTATTTCCAAAGTGCCTTCTAACCCCAACAATTCCATGATTCTATGATCTAATGGCTAATTTGAGAAGGGCAGAAAATTACACCTGCGGGATACAGGTATCCCACATGGAGGTTTCATTTCAAAGAGAAAGATTTCATAAAGCTCAAACCCATCCGATGTGTTCAACAGGAAAGGAAATACACTTTTCCTTCAAGGGAACTGCCATGAGCATTTGACACCAAGACTGGTCACTGCTTCCACCTTCCTTACCTCAGTACTCCTCAGTTACCTTAACTTCAGTTAGGAAGCAGAAATATGCCTGTTCTTGAGAAAGGTCTGGTAACAGAGGCAGAAGACTGGGGGAGTGGAATGGAAAGAGTCTCTGTGAGCTTCTCAGCAACCTATACCAAAAGGGTTTCCACTAAAGGTTTAATCTTACAGGTATTTGGTAGTTAATTCTGGAATTAAGCTTGAGCACCAAACTACACACTCCAACGCAATGTCTCAGCAAAAGCATCTGTTTGCACAGGCAACCAGGTAAGTAACTAACCCTGCACAGATGCACTGAGCAGGCAGCATCAGGCAGCAGCAACCATCTCAGGTGACAGGCAAAGTGACCCAGAGATTTAGTCACATGCCTCCAGCAGCTATCCAGGCTTGGACTGAGTTCTGTTCCTCAGGGTTTAATTTATACAACTGCCACAGAAAAGTTCACTCCTACAGATCCCACCACTCCTCACTGTCCATTTACATGCCAATCACCCCATCACTAAAAAGGTTATTTGTCCCCCTTATTTCTGATTCTGCAGTGACTCAGCCCAGAGAACAAACTACACTATGGAGACAATATGAACACCTATAGCTATTTCAAAAGAAAGATAATACAAGACTTATTTACTCAATTGGCATTTTAAAGCTAAATTTGTCAGTTCCTTCTCACCTCTCTGCCCTTTAATAGGGAAGCAGGGGATATCTGAATTTAATTTAAAGGCAGGTAAGTTCAGGCCCAAGAAAACAGTTTCCACGTAATCAGCTTGATACTCTCATTATAGCAGGTTATTAAAAAATGGAGTACGGATTTAGAACCAGATTAATAATTTCATGATCACCACCATTTATTTGCTATGCAACTATGTGAAAGGCAGCCACTGTTCCAGCCTCAGTGTAATCAGCTTATCTACAGAAAGGAGGAAAGAATTCCCTTTCCTCAGGCACTCCTGTGTACAAAACCTCCTCGGTCAGCTACATCTGCATCCGACCTGGAAATTTTGCTTTCCTAAATCACAAAGCATCAATTTCTGAGAAACAGCAAGACCAGGCACAAACCACTTGACAGAGAGGATATCAAACTGAAATCCAGTAGGGAAACCCTTTCCAAAAGCACCAGAGGGTGAATCATCAATACAAGCCAGCGGAGACACTTTCACACAAAGCATAGGTCCTTTCCACAAATCTCAACTTGGCTCCTTCTGTTATTCCTAAGATATCTGAAGCATATTAAAAAAAAAAAAAAACAAAACGGAACAGCAAAACACCACAAGCAAGCAAACAAACCCTCAAAAAAAACAAAACCAAAAACATTTTCTTAAATAAAAAAAAAATACAGCAAAGTCTAAAATTTTCAGTGATCAGCAGGCCCTCAACAAGCTCACCCTAGATTCAGGTCAGTGGGAGCAACTCTGAAAACTTACCCCTCTCTCAAAGCCAAGCAAGCTACATGGGTTATGTCAAACACAACTAAGGTGCTTTTGACTAGTTTTGCCCTATATGGCAATACCAAGGAAATGACTCTTAATCCCCCCATTTTAACTAAAACCTCAGAAAAACGCACCTAGCACTCAAGAAAGCAATTCTCACTACTCATGCCCAACATTTCACGCCTACTCTGGGCAGGTACTCCATGCACCACATATGTGGGATTCAGGCCACAAAGGACAGTGTAGCACATCCTGTGTTCCTGCCCTTCCGTGGTTTTCTGGGAAACACCAGGAGCACAGTTCACCAGAGATCTGCTGCTAGAAGCCCATCCTTTTGCTTGCCTTTCCCATTGAGAGGTCTGATTTCTGTCCTTACAATCTTCAGAACCTATCTGCAGCACAACAATGGCAGTTACAGAAGACATCAACGCAAGGTCTCTTTTCATCTACATAAAATAACACACGACCACAGCTTTTTAACTCTGAAAATACTGAAAAAAATCGGACTGGATGGGAAAAGATTAAGAAAAAAAAAATAGAGGAGGAAGGCCAAACATATCTTACCTCCTGAGTGAATCCTCCTCTGAGCTTTCCTCAGGCATTTCCTGGTTTAAGGCCTCCTGTGATACATTCCCAGGTCTGCTTGAAGCCGACTGGCTGTAAACTCTTTCCCAGTGCCCCGTCTCCTGGTTAAAGACCACTCCCACGGTCCTCTCCTCCTGCGGGGTGGAAGAGCTGCCCAGCTGCAGCCTGCTAGAGGCAGGAGCTCTGCCCTCGGTTCTCTCTGCAGGCTGCACCTGGCTGGTATTTGGAGGCACACCCTCAAACGTGCTTTGGACCTGCCCTGGTGTGTAGCTAGGCGTGCTTCTCTCCCAGCGCAGCGTGTCATTGTTAAAGGTCAGCAGGTTATGACAAGCGCGACAGCGGTTCAGGTGACCCCGGGACAAATTGGAACTGTTTTCACTGCTGTGTGGAGTTTGCTGATGGGAGGGACCCGGCCGATCAGGCTCAATGTTGTTGTTGAGCATTTCTTGAGCCTGTTGCGACTGGCTGGGCTCCCCACCAATCCCCTGATCTAACTCCTGAAGCCGGTCATATTCCAGGAAGAATCTCCTCAAATCACACTGGAGCTCATTACGGATGCTGGCCGGATTGCTCGGGCCAGCGCTACCACCACTGTCCACCTCAGCCCCTGGGGCCAGAAAGCCCCTCCCTTCTGTTGCAGAGGTATAGACCGATGCCTGGGAACCTCCCTCCTGCTGTCTCAGCACCGACAGCAAGCTCACGGAGGAGGCACTGGTCCTAGGGGGAGGCATGGCTTCCAGCTCTGACCGAGAGCTCATGTTCAGCACTGTCCTGGACCAGTCAGACCCACCTAAGCCCGAAGCCATCTCTCTTGCAGACTGTTGGTACCGGGACTGGTGGCCCGCCAAGGGCCCGCTGAGGGACCGCCGCGTGGGGCCCAGGCTAAGGTTGCGCAGGGTGTTGCCAGCAGTGCTGCTCTGAACTGTGCTGAAAGCAGAGGGCCTGTTAAGTATCCCCTGCTCCTCCTGCGCTACGGATGCCTGCTCTGGGGGTTGGTAAGGCTCTGTCTGCACAGAGGAGAAGGAAGTGCCAGTGGCCCCAGAAGACGTGGAGGGTGTGTTCTCCTGGTGTGGGAAGAGAGAAGAAGGAAGTCTTGCACTAGAGCATCGGCTGCAAAGGCACAACATCCCCAGGTGCTGGCAGCACTCTGCTGTGGGATAGCTGACACGCTCCCGAAGCCTGTTATACACAGATGCCCTTGTGTTCTCACTGGCTGGAGGCGGAGGTGGTGGTGGTGGAGGCGGTGGAGGGGATGGGGTAGCAGAGTCTTGAACACTGTTTTGCTCTCCCACCTGTATGCCGGAGGAGCGGGAGGACAACATATGCAGGAAGTTGTGGAGGAGGGGCGCGCGCCTCACAGGCTGAGAGGGAAGGATAGCGCGCTGGCGATAGTGCGGCATCTCTGTGCTGTCCACGGAGATTTCCACTTCCTCATCGCTCTACAGGAGGAAGCAATCAAAGTTCAGTCACCTCACAGCAAAACCTTCTATCTCCAAATGAACAGCAGAAAGTCAGCTACCACCCCAGAGAGATGAAAGGATTTGATAAGTCCCCTTCTAGAGGCCTTGACTTGCATGAAATAGCTGAGGCCATTCCAAAGTTCATTTTATGGATTCCAGACAGCCTCTTCCTACAGCCCAGTGAGCCTTGACAATACACTCTTCATACAAACAGAAGCATCAGCATCTGAGTGTCAGCAGCTGCAGGGAGCATTGTTAATACCTCATATACGTTGTGATATTCTGCTGGATTTGAAGATGAGTGCCATTGGGGAATCTGTCCCACCACTAATGAAACAGTGAAAGCAAAACAAGCACACTTTGGACAGCACTTTAATAGCTCTGCAGATGACACAAGAACACTCCTGTGACAAATTATGGTGAGACAAAACTCAGTTTAGAAGGACTTCAGGTTCTCAGAAAAGCACAAGGCTGCTTAGGTGCAGACCACGGTTAATGTATGTAAATGATCTTGTAATTAGCCAGTCAATACAGATACTGACATGCCGCTTACCTGCTGGTTAGAAGGGTTAACAATTGCTGTGAGTAAGTAGTGTCCCAAAGGATCAAACCGTACCAGCCTAAAACAAAAGCAGAGCCAAGGTATTAATCATCAGTTCGCATTCCACACTGGCACAGGAAGCTGGATACAGCAGGGAAGAAAACTCCACCTGTCAAATATTTTCAAAGAGAACACTACTACATTACCATTCTCACCTTCTGAGGGATGTCAAAAAGTTAATGCATTAAAAAGAAAACATATTTATCTAGCTGAAGGCTGCAGCTATTTTGTAGTCCACAGAAAGATTATACAGAAGTTAAAAGCTGGAAGCAAGTACTGCTGTATCAACTGAAATAGCCAAGAACGTGTAGGTACATATTATAAACTAGAATTTGGTACAAAATGAGAGACTAACTTGCCTTGAATGTCATATCATTGTCATTTATTAAATCACTCAAAGGCATCAAGTTTCCGGCAATGCAGCTTCCTCTAACTGCATCCAGAAGTACTCAGCACTCTTGCAGCAACTTGTGAGTTCACTCATCCTTATAGCTGACAAGTTTAATTAAGATCACATCTGAACAAGAAGTAGCTGTTGGGCATTTATTGGGTGCACATTTGATGGCAAACATGAACCACCAAGCTGGTCTGTTACTTCCAACGGCGTTTTTCCCTGCACACAGAACTCCAAGTAATGTTTCTCTCCGCTGCCTCAGTGCAGAGGCTGCAGCATCCCAGAGGAGCCCCTCACATTCCCCACATCTGACCATTTTTCACTCACAAACATTCTCTCCCCCAAGCCATGGGAACCCACCTGACCCGTTCCATTTCACTGGCCGTTTTCACCACTGCAAACGGCTCCCGGCGGCTCCAGTCCCAGAAGTGTATCTCATTGGCAGTGGCAATCAGCAAGAGCTGAGCAGTAGGATGAAAAGCAAGCGATGCAATGGCATTGTTGCTATCTGTGAACCAGCTCTCACTTCCACCCTGAGTGAGGAGTAAAGAACCACACGCAGTTTATGACAAAGTTTGACACTAGTAGGCTTTCATACATGTGCCATCTCTCCAAGACTCTGCCTGGAGCACAGAAGTGACAAGTTTTCTTGGCAGCAACAGCTGCTCTCAACACAGGTATTTAGAACGTGACGCTCCTTGTGACAATGACCACAGATGTAGTTTTGTAGGTAAAGGTGTCACAAGCAGCCTATAACAATGCTGCATTTCAAAGTGACCAGACAAGTGCATGTTTTGTTTCTGTGCCAACCACCTAGTCTGCCAGTAGAATTGGCAGAGCAGCAGGCTGTCCAACAAAGAGTTCGGATACAGTCAGAGGAATGAAAAATGGCACATCTTTCACAAACTAAACAGGCACCTAGCACAAAGTTCTCCAGCTTTATCTGTACCACTTTGATCAAATAAACAGGCACAGCTAAGGAGCACAATCTACCTGGCACTCCTGAATCTGTCACCTCTCTAGTCAGACAAGGGTGGCTATAATCTGTCCCATGCTGTTAGAGGCAGGTCCCAGCAAAGCCTCCAAACAGCTCTCTTAGCTGGTGACATTTGGGAAACGAACTGAGCAAAAAGAGTCACCACCCACCAAGTACCAAAAGCACTATTTTTCAGAAAATACTTACGTGTAAATCCCAAATTCTAACCTCCCCATCTAGGCATCCTGAAGCAATGAGGCCTGGGATCGTGGGATGGAAGGTGACGCACCAGGGAGTGCGGCGATGTCCAACCAAGGAATGAACACACTTGCCCGTTTTTACCTCCGTGATGTAGATGTTGTGGTTCACGTGTGTGGAAGCCATTAGGGTCCTGAGAATGCAGAAGGCAGGACAAATATTAGCATGAGAAGACTACAGCAAAACCACACCGTGGCTGGCTTCATCTCAGCAGGATCTGTTCACACCTAACCCAGGAGTTTACCTACACAGAAGCTACTTTCTAATCAATGGCCACAAAGATTGCCATAGCCAGATTCTGAGTTCCATCCAAACATCAAGTTCATCTGACATGAAAGCACAAACTTAACCTTGAAAGTCAGAGTGAACGTGCACAGCTCAGAAGGAAATCCCAAGTGACAGTTTGGGGCAAATAAATATTCTCAGTCCTCCACACCAACTAAGCTGCACTAAAAAGAGAACCCACCTCCATTTCTGCTTCCACTACCCTCATGATTCTGGTCTGTTAGCTAGCCCAGTAGGTGTGCCACATCACCTGGCATGTTGTGCTGAAACACTCTTTACTCCTTCAAGTTTCTTATGAAATCCCACAGTGGCCAGATAGATCCCTTTGTACTTAAAACTATGCATCACTCAGGTGCACCAGAAATTAAACATCAACTATGCTCAAAGGTGTGAGGTTAGGAAGGTGCACACTTTCCATCCATGCATGTCAGGAACCAGGAATTACACTTGGCTATTCAGGACTGGACAACACAACAGGCACAAGCCTCCATCACTTTTTTAAGTGTAAGGAAACTGCTGAAACAGGAACAAATTAGGAGTTAATTACCTGTCAGGACTAAACGCCAGCAAGAAGGTGGAGCGTGGACTGTCTGGCAACTCAACTTTCTGAAAAAGCCAACAAAGCAGGAAGTGTTGCAAGTGTCATATGATCACACTGTAACTGTAAGCCACATGTAACAAAGGGAACCCACTGCAGGAACTTAGCCAGTATCACATCACTGCAGGAACTGAACAGAGCCAGAGAGCACACCAAGGGTAACACATCCCATGTACAACCACAAGACAATTTATTTCAAATCCTCACCTCCCTTCCCCCACTCCACAATGAAGCCATGCATGTCTATCCCACAACCTTACCTTGCCCTCCCATTTCATCCATCGAGTTTTATCCTCCACCAACTCCTGCAGGAGCCGCTGAGCACCCACGGCTTGGGTACCCCGTTCCCTACCCCACAGGATGCGGACAGCATTCTTCTCCGGTACAACCTTCATGGCTCTCAACAGCCACTGTTACACCAGCTACTGGAAGAGACACTGGCAGATTCCAGATGACAACCACCACCAGGCTACAAATAGGCTATCCACATTTCAGTTCTTTATCTTCATGAAATCCTAGAAAGAGAGGAGAATGATAAGGAAGGCAGCTTTTACTTTGATAACCTCAGTGAACTACAAGCTTTAAATCCCAAAGAGCAGATTTAAGAGAAAATCTACCCTTTCCCATAGCTTCTGCTACCTTCTTCTATTCCTGACACATAATTTTAACATTTTTCCAGCCAAAGCTCAATTTTAAAGGTTTTTGAAAACATCCAGCCCTTTCCTTGTGCATACACCCTGGGTATACCACACCTAAAGAGAACAAAGAAATTGGTCTTGAAACTTTTTTCTTTACCTCTTGCTGTATATAATAATAATTAAAAAACAAACAAACGGAAAAAAAACACCCAAACACACACACACAACCAACCACAGATGCATAAAGAGACACCTCAGGTCTTTACACCTTGAAGATTTTGGTCCTTTTTGGGAAGGGTGACTGATAAAGTAACAGGGATAAAAAACAGACAGTATGACAAAGCAGCCTCTGGGGAATTATTCAGATTAATTCAATTATTATCAATTCAATCACCTCCAGCTCCACAATAGCTTATAACTTATGAAAATAATCATGTGTTGGACCAAAACCTTACACTGTAGTGGCATCTTGGCCAGCTTTATTAAGATGATTCATTTCACTTGTCTGAGTGTCATCTTTTCATCTACATTGCTCTTAGAACTACAGTTCACCCAAGTAACACACGATGACAGAGATTGATGCTGTAAGCACACTTTGAGCTAAGGAAAGCATTAATATCCATTTTCTAAAGGACAAAAAAAGAGTAATTCTTAGAACTAAATACAGTGGTCCTAATAGCAACAAAGTTACACAGCTTTGTAATGGTTTCCTACATTGGAGTTTGCCACCAAAAGCTCTGCAGAAACACTAAGTTTCTTAGAATGCACAAACCAAGCAGCACCGCTGCAATACTATCACCTTGCAGTTCCAGCAAAGCCCACATACTACTGCCATCTCCTCAGAACATAAAGATTGAAAAATAAATCATCCTCATTTCATCTTACACTGAACAAAACTATCAATATTCAATTGAGGAGGAAGTGACAACTTAGAAGCAAAACCCACAAACATATAGGTAAAAAAGGTCCATATATACACGAGGTGAACTCATAAATGCCCAAACTCAGCATGGTCATTAGCAAGTATTTTCTTTCTTCCCATTCTTACTTAAAAAAAAAAAGACAACAACAAAAAAAACAACCCAAAACAAACAAAAACCCCCAAAACAAACAAACAGAAAACCCACAAAAAACACCACCACCCAAAAAACACACAAAACCTTGACCAGATGACTTAAAGACAGCTGCTGCTAGAAGGAGCTGTCTGAAGAGATAAACCAGGAAAACGAGTTCTAACAAAGTAGACTGATTTTCATTTGTAAAAGTACAGTAAAAGGTACTGAAGTGATGAACAAGTAAAGGCATCCATCTTCCTAGACAACGAATTCACCACGAAGAAATCCAAGCTGGCTGGAAATTCGCTGATACTTAACGTGAACAGCATGGGGATAATCTATTTTAGAGAAGCTGAACTCCACAGTGTAAAATAAGCCTTCTTTCAAGACTCTGTGAAAGTCAGCCAGACATTAGGCAGAAATTATTCTACAAAATAAAAGCCTTACTGGAAAGCAACACAAAAGCTAGAGATGTCATGTTGCAAGCAGATTGTTAAAAGCAGCTGTGCAGATTAAGAAAGTCCAGACCCAAAAAAGCTAGACCAAGGTTAGCTGGAGTAGATAAAGCCAAAAGCACAGTACAATACAGGAATCACTGAAGCGAAAACATCTTTTTTTACTAAATGCTAATAAACTTTTATCAGGATTCTTCAAACAGCCCCAGACACTCATGTTCAGAAATTGCAGAATTCAGATGGTGAGCAGCATGGAGGGGAAGGATGGCTCTGAGCAATGCAGGCAACAAAAAGCCTATTTCACAGGAGGAAACTATAAGCTTAGTTTCATCTCCTTAAAAAAAAAAAAAATAAATATATATATATATACATATACACATACACACACACACACACACACATACTGATATATATATATGTAAACCAGTAGCTGAATATTCTATGTGGGTGCATTTAAGGAGTAAGGGCTACAACAACCCTAAGAATATACATGAACACAAACGAAACGCAAGATGTGCAGCTGGAATAAGCTGAAAGTTTGAAGAGATCTCAAATATTAAGCTTCGGAATAACCTTTTGGTAGTTGTAAAAGGTCACAAAACCTAAACAATTTAAGAGATCCTGATAATTTCCAAGCAGAATAACCCAATTACTCATGGGAAAGAACAAGCTCTGACACTTGAGAACATTGTGGTCCCAGCAGAAGGACTAGTGTTCCCTGAAGTACAATAGCAACAAGGAAATCAAGACATTTAACAAACATCTTTACCGGGTAAGTGTGCATATTGGAAAATAAAGAAAGAAGTTAACACCTACAACAGCAGTTAGTGAACCTCTTTTATTCATCTCAGTGAAAGACCAAGTCATCTTCACTACATAAAATCAAATATCTACTTTAAGATACCTTATCTGAATCTTTCCAGATGTTTACTAATTTCTTGAACTAAATTGGCTAAAACCAGCACTTTCTAAGTGAGCATCCTGAGCATGTTTGAACTTGATGTTTTTCCCTCAGGGACTGTCCCTCATTTTTTTCAGCGTCTCCTGACTCACAGCCTCCTTATCCCATCTGAAAAGAAAACAAAAGAAACTCAGGGCTCAAATGCTGGCACAGTTCCCTGCCAACCAGCTCAACACCTTTCAAAGCTAGAATCTCTTCAGGAAACGCTGCATGAGTGGGGATGGCACTCCAGTGTTACTCTGGATAACTTTGGGGGCCAAGCCTCATAATGGGGAAGTTTACTCCTTTATCCGGATTAGCCTGAATACAGGAACTGCTCTCCACTAGCGGGTGACATATCCAGCGACACTTCAGACTGGCAAAGAAAATTAGAGCCTTCAGATAGATAAACAGAGGAAGTGCAGACACAGGCCAGGGCAGGTTTAGGCTGGATGTCAGGAAGAAGTTCTTCACAGAAAGAGTGATTGGCCATTGGAATGGGCTACCCGGGGAGGTGGGGGAGTTTAAAAGGAGACTGGATGAGGCACTTAGTGCCATGGTTTAGTTAAATAGAAGGTGTTAGGTGATAGGTTGCACTCGAAGGTCTTTCCCAACCTGGTTAATTCTGTGATTACCTTCACTCACTTTAGCAGGAAGCCTTTAACCTTATTATAGAATTGTACATTCAATTTCTCATTGGGCTTTTGTTGTTTGTTGTTCATTTTGTCTGTTTGGAGGTTTTATTGAGTTGGTTTTTTTGGTTGGTTGGTTGGTTTGGGTTTGATGGGTTTTGTGTGTTTGTTTTGTGGGGGTTTGTTTGTTAGGTTTTTTAAGGAACTAATTCCATCTCTAGTCTAGTAAAGATACCCACCAAGGGTTCTGTTCAAATATAAGAAGCTGAATAATGACAGCATGTTATTAAATACCATTAGCAGATAAACAGTGGAAGTACCAACCCTATTAATAGCTACTCAGCAGCAATCTGACTAACAAAGCTTAAATGAAACATAGTGGGGTTGAAAATACTTCTCAAGCCTCAGCATAAAGAAAATTTGCAGCTCACTGGATCAAACATGTCTAGACAAGGGTTGAACCGATTCAGTAACAGCTTCAATTACAAATATCCACAGCTGGCCACCAAAACAGGGAACTGCTCAGAGACTGCTATTTTTCTGTTTTCTTCTTGTTGGGGTTTTGTTTTCTTAAATCAGGGTGACCAAGTGGAATTCAATGCTTAGATTAGCTGATGCTTTGGATATGGTCCAGGGCACCACAGAAATTCTGAAAGTGGAGAGAGAGACTTTTTTCTATAATTGGCAGCTTTGATTCCTTAACAGTTTTCTTCCCTCAGGGCATTTCAGGACAGCATGCTGGGCTGTTTACAGTTTTGGAAAGAGCATTACGTAGCCCAGCCCCAAACCTTTTACTTGCTCTGGACCAGCTGTTCTTGAAGCCTTAAGAATTCCCAGCCTCAGAGCAATATAAGCTCACTTCCAATTGTCACTTCTACAGATGCTGAAACCCTAGAAAGCCAAGGTGAAACAGCAAATTGGTAACACTTAATAGTGGCACAAGACTCCATCAAAACAAAACAAAAAAATCACAAAAAGGAGAGATGAATAAAAGAAGCATATCTAAGTCACCATATACAAAGAACATGAAGATACTTTACACATTATGCAGTAGTTTACCATTCCAAATAGAAACTTGAGCACCTTATGGAGATGATGGCCCCATCTCTCACCATGCCCTGCTGCCCCAAACATCTCTGGCACTATTAATTTCGTGGAGATTCTAGTACCATTGTTCTGAGAGCACAGCTGGCTTTGATACAAAGAAGAATATCAGAGTACTACCTCATGTTATTCAATTCTCCACTGGGGAAGAAAAAAAAGTTATTTCATGTGGCTTTCAGTTCTCAGACTACAAATCTATTACCACTCCAATGAACTTCTTGGTTGCATGCTGAGCTCAACACTAAAAGCCCTTCCCAATATGTGTGTACAGAAACAGTGTAAACAGCTCTGCCAGTGTTTAAAAAAAAAAGCTGCAATCAGTAAATGCTATTTAGAATGGGAGTTCTAGCCAAAAGATACAAATGTCCAAGTAATTTCAGACAATTCTGCTGCCTAAAGAGGTCTCAAATGACTGATGAACAAAGAAGCAACATCAAGTGAAACATAAAAGATGTCTCTGGCTTTGCAATCTGAGATTTACAGAGAGAAAAAGCTTCCCTAGAAAAGACCAGAGAGGAGAAAAGCATGTGCTGGTAGTTTCTGTCTCAAAGTATCTTTGTCAAGTTTTAAGACTTCCATCCAGAATGCACTGACTGTGAAATGGATGTGATCCACAAAAGCTAGCTGTATACTTCCTATTAGAAGAACACAGATTTGGGCAGGGGGAATTAAAAAACAATTCACAGAACCGTTGTGAACAATGAATTCTGTCGCTGGCCTGCAAAAACATAGGCACAGTTGTCTCTACAAAATAAGAATGGGTTATTAGAACTCAGCTCTGGTCTTAGGCCTCCCTATCTCCTAAGCCAGTAACTTCTGTTTTCAAACAAGTCTGTTCTCAAGCAAAGTGTCCAGTACCAACAATAAAGCATGCCACTTATGCCAAGCTAAACTGCAGCACCTCAGGCTCTGAGTATCACCAAGGTACTAAAGAGCTGAAAAGTATTTCGATATGTAGCATCATATTTAACAAATTTCTGTAATTTAAGAAATAGTAGTATTGATTTAGAATTCCCAGAAGATCATCCCCCAGGCATTAAAGAGTATATGCAGTGGTACAGCCCAAATGCTATCTTCACTGCCAGTACTCCTCATGTCACAAGACAGGCTACTCCCTCCAAGGATTTTCTACAACAAAACAAGTTTCCCTTGTATTTTATAAGCTTTAATTTTGAAGAAAATTGCTTTAAGACCCCTATGCTGTTCAGAAGCTTAGAAGGGTATGGAAGAAAATATATGTGCATATTGAAGACAGACAGAAATCATCTTGCCAATGACTACAGACTACACAACTCCTCTTTCTTTTATGGGACCTTCACTGATAGCACAATAAAACTTGGTTTCAAGATTCACAGACCAGAGATCTCAAAGCACAAACTAGATGCCTAAAACTTGGAATTATCTCAGCAATCGCACAGTTCCAGCAACTCCCTAATTCCCTTCCTTGTTTACACCTCAAGTTTTTCACCCCTCTGCAATCTGTAAAGTATGATGCGACCCTCTTCCTAAACTGCACAAAACAATACCATGTAAGAAGCCTCAGAAACACTATCCCAGACAGAAGACCTGAATTTCACCAACAGATTAATTTAAAATATTGATTCAATTCATACCAAGTGTGCCATTCCCACTAACCCTTTTGATGTTTCCACTGGAAAGACTGAGCACAATAAACACCATGCGAAACCAAAAGAAAAAAGCTGATTTGCCCTCTTTGGCACTGCAGCCAAACAAACAATTCAAAGAGTCCTAGTTTGGTAAGTAATTGATCTGTGTAGCACTGGAATTTGAACAATGCCATAGTGGAAGAAAAGAAAGGAAGAAAAAAAAAAAAAAATCAGTAAAAAAAGGGCGACATGAGTCAGATCTAGAACAGTTCCACAGATCAAAACTTAGGACAAATGTTGGAGGAATAAGGCTGTGTTTGGCATTAAGCAACAGGACCACATGAATGTCTGACAGTGCACCTGATCAGCTATATAGTCTAATTTTCCTCCAACATCAAGGGCTGTATTCCCTTAACTCCTTCTGCAGGACTTCCATATGAGTTTTTACAACTGTTCTCAGAGATTCCAGATCTTCTTGGGTTGAAAGAACCAAAAAAACCCAAATCAAAATAAACTCAAACAAAACACACACACACAACCAAAAACCAAAAAAAAAAACCCACAAAAAAAAAACAACACCCACAAAACAGCAGCCCACAAAAGACAAAACCCAGAAAGCATTTCTCATAGAGACAACTTCAAGTCACCTTGCAGTGATACCTAAACAAAGGGGAAACTGAGAATAAAGTTGAATAAAGTTACAGTACACTGGAATCTTTAAACAAGACATACCCACAAACAAAAATATACCACGGAGGCATAAAACCTACTATCTTAAGTTCAATTAACCAAAACTATGACAAAAGCAAAAACAGAATCCTTTGTTGGTGGTGGTGTTTCTGCGTTCTTACACTTAAAAAAAAAAAGACACAAAAGCAGCTTAATTTAAGCTTAATCATGTTGCTTCCTGACATTAGAGCACACAGCCAGTCTTCAACTATATGTTCCCAAACATGAAAATAAATCCAGCCAAAACAAACACACACACACACAAAAAA
>WBNM01027869.1:0-24713 GCA_013399055.1 Ramphastos sulfuratus | reverse complement strand
AAAAAAAAAAAAAAAAAGACAAATCACAACACATGCCTTAGGAGGACAGAAAGTAAGTTTATGATGAACTTAGAGTACCATAGTGGGACTTTCATTCTGTGGCCCTGGTTTTAGTCTTCAATATTTTAAAGGTACCCCTCAAAGTATTGCTCTGTAAGACAAAGTTTTCCCTTGGCTAAGGTCAGAGACTTTTGGAAAGTAATTCCAAAGCAAATCTTCTGCAGATGCACTAGATACAGGGCTCTAAGTTGAGTTTAGAGCCCTAAGCATTTCCACATAAATCAGAGCAGGATTCCTGAAGGAAAATAACTTGTATTACTGCTTCATGACTATGAAATTTAATGCTATGTTTCGATCTGAAACTACAAACAGCTCAGGAAATTCAATGATATTACAAAGACGTCAGTAGTCGATTGTCATTTCAAGATCCTGTATGACTGCAAGAAGTTGATTGATATTAGAATCTTAGTTTGTCTTCCCACACTGGACTAAATGCGCTAGAAATTTCTCTAAAGAGAACACCCACAGAAGGCTGGGGAGGGACTATTGACAAGGTCTTGCAATGACAAGACAAGGGGCAATGGGTTTGAACTGGCAGAGGGAAGATTTAGACTGGATGTTAGGAGGAAGTTCTTTCCAGTGAGGGTGGTGAGGCACTAGAACAGGTTGCCCAGGGAGGTTGTGGCTGCTCCCTCCCTGGAGGTGTTCAAGGCCAGGTTGGACGAGGCCTTAAGTGACCTGTGCTAGTGGGAGGTGTCCCTGCCTATGGCAGGGGGTTGGAACTGGATGATCCTTGAGGTCCCTTCCAACCTTACCGTTCTATGATTCTATGATTCAATTGCCTTTTTTTTTTTTTTGCTTCCCAGAAAAACAATGAGAAGAGAAATCTGCAGGTACCAACTCCTAAAGGTTAGAAAATGAAAGGTAATTATAAAAACTAAAGTCATAAAAAGTGATCAGCCATGTCTGGAGTCTGGCAGTTTCATTTACCTATGAAATTATGGAGCACTTTCATGACTATTATTACACTTTTCACATAAAATATAATGAATTATTGAGAAGAGAGGTATTAATTCCAATCCAGAAGATAGGAATATCATTTCTCAAAGCTGTAAGGTAAGTCAAACAGCAGAACTGAGGGACAGAAGATTAAAAACTGCCTTCCTCAATTCCATATTCAGACCATGGCATCTTTTGCTAACTACTGTACCCAGTAGGAAAAGAGGGACAAAGGAAAAAGAGAACTAGAGCAAAGGAGAGACACAAATACCGGGACACAGTATTCAGATTAAATCCTAGCAGAACTATTCCCATTTGGATGGGATAGGAAATTAAAGGAATTTTCTATTCAAAATAGCAGTACATTAAGTCACATCAAAGTTTCTTAAGCTCAAGAGCCACAGCCAAGTGCCCCCTAGTGACATCAAACATGCAAGAGAAGTTTGGGAGCACCAATGCTACGGAGCAGCAAAAGCAGTATTAGGTATCCACAAGATGACGGCAAAGAATTTCATGCATTCAGAAACTCACGCGTTCAGGCCAGCACATAAGGCACGTGCACCTCAACTAAGGAACAAAGAAAAAGCAACTGGGAGCAAGAACATATCTTATAAAAGGCACTTTATATAATTTCCTGCTTATGTGTAAATAATCAAAGTAGTAAGCCAAAAAGAACAAACGATGGACACGGAAGCTGAAGTTTTCACATAGATATATCAGAAGTAAAGAGGTGGGAGACAAAGATTTAGACTGAAACACAGCCAGTTCTTGACACCCTTTCTCTCCCTGACCTTGGACTGAGACTGTGTGAGAAATACAAAGGCAGTGGGGGAAAGTGTCCAAAACAGGTGCCAGAGGCTCCTGTCAGCAATCCTATGCTATTGAAGGTGGAGAATTAGTGCCACACACCAGGAAGAGGACAGCAGGAATTGCTCTGCTGAGACAGCCCCAAAAGAACGTACCGAGAACATCTGAAGTGGAGTACAGAGACTAAGATGACTCTCTCCATGTTCAGATCTGGCACCTCTTTGCCCTGCACATCTTCAACCAACAGTTTACAGAAACTGGAGACAACAAATAGCTACTAGACAATCCTAGTAAGAGTTCTTAACAACCAATGTTAAATCCTGAGAGGCAGACGAGTAAGTCTCCTCTTGTTTTAGGCAACCCAATCAATGTATCTTTCATTAAGCACCTACTACATCAAGTTTCCATTAATATGCTCCTACTATTAATCCTTTCACTGCACATCGTTATTCACTTCTGAAAATCACAGTTATTTTGTCCTCATCTCATTCCTATTTTGTTTCTATTACCTTTTTTGATAAAGTTAGTGAAGGATTACTAATAAAAAAACCACAGAAGGTAGCTATTAACAATCCTTTATCAGGTCTCAAAAAATACAAACTCAATAGAAGAAAGTTTAAAAATGGGTGAAAAAAAAGGGGGGAAAAAAAAAAGAGAGAGAGAGAGAGAATAAAGTACCTTAATGCTACTTATGTTAATAGTACTAATAACTATAACATCAGCAATAACTTTGTAAGAGCCTTGAAGCCAAGTCAGCTTGCTAGCCATGGTATAAAAGATACTAAAGTTACTTTCCTGAAGTTTCATAAAGAATTGACACAAAAAAGGGATATATTCAAATGCCTAACATGGCAAAGGGATGCACCAGGAGACAGTGTAATTGCTTGCCTTCTTTATAACTTCTTGTTACAGCTGTGTTAGAGATAAAAGTGCTGCACAGAAAATGGAAGAGTAGGAAACAACCAAAGAAGGACCCAGAGGGTCAGCTATGACTCAGAAACGGGCAAAAGAAAGAAAACCAAGGAGCTGTCAGTAAAGTAAACATTCTGTGTAAACTCCCCAGCAACTAAATCTAAAAAAAATATCAAGTCCAGATATTTGGATCCAACTATATTATTCATTCCAAGTACTAAACATAAATGCTAATGGACTGCCATACTCATTAATGTGCACACTCTCACAAATCAGCAGATGAGTACAAGATACTTATTTATTGCCATCAAAACACAAATGGGCCATTTTTCAAAATAAAACAAATTTATCTACAGCCATATCAATTGTGGACTACAGAAGTAGTAGGCGAGCTATGCTGAAGGAGTTGTGAATGTTAGAAATTACATTAGAGCAGCCTTTCAGAACACAAACAAGGGCTTCAAATTTTGCAGAGAATTTCAGGCACTATTGCCTGCATCACCCATAAGGCATTCAAATCTGCCTGGATGCCTCATGCCACATTCTGAAAACTGACCCAACAACAAAATTAAACAGTCTGGTAGTGGATTGGCAGTCAGCGTACACTACCAGCAAGTCATTCTTACCTCCCATTCTAACATTCCCATTAGCAATTTGAAAGAGGATGGGAGTGGCAAAGAAGCCAAATGACATTTACAGAGGACACCGAATTGACTGGAGCAGTAAACAAGGAGTAAACAAGGACAAATACAGGAAAACACACTAGGTTTTCATACAAGATCTACAAGCGTTTTATACAGAGAAGAAAATGCTGAAGCACTGAGCACTGTTCACATTGATACAGACTCTACATTCACATAGCTGACCTTCCTGAGGACTAGCTTGCATTTAGATAATAGCTGTTCTTGAATCAGTCTCTTAGAACAAAACAATACTGTGAAAGCATTTACTGGGAAAAACTATGCATAACCATCTAAAATATCTCTTGACAACAAAATGCTGCTTTAGTGCTGGCACTGCACCGCAAAAAACTGCTTTCCAAAGACAGCAGAAAGCACAGCACTGACAATCAGAAGCAATCACAAAGCCCTCCATAAACGCTACATAAATTTGTAGGAATATTATAGGTGAAAATGAAAACGTCTCTACAGCCAGTGAATTAACGAGGTATGCTCCCTCACAAGGGTAGTAGGAGGCACGCATGATTGTATTTTATGCAGAACACTACTTACACAAGCAACCGTTCTGCAACACGCGATGAAAAACAGAGGAAACTGAGAAGACACTTACTTCACATGGTATTTGGCTAGGGCCGGAAAACAACAACAACAAAAAAAATACGATTTCAAAACAGTAGCCCCAAAATGCGACCAGACCCGACCCAGACCGCGGGTGCAGGGAAGTCCCGGCCTGTTCGGTGGTTGCGACAGGAAGAATGGGGGCGATGGAAATGGAAACTCAAAGCACCCAAGCTCGGATACAAAAACACGGGGTTAGGAGTGCTCAGGCTGGCGGCCGCGGGGTGCGGACCCCGGGACTCGAGAGTCGCTTTTCTTAAAGGCTTTCTCTTCCTCTCCTCCCCCGGCACCAGCCTCGACCCCACCGGCCGCCCAGCCATCGGGAGACAATCGCCGCAGGTTTCGCCTTTCGCCGGTTGCGGCCGGCCCGGGGCAGCGCGGCCCGCAGGGAGCAGGGCCCACAGCCGCCGCCGCGGCCTCCCCGTTCTTCCCGGCGCAGGCCGTGGTCCCGGAGCTCCCGAACACAGGACGTAGCAGCGTAGAGTCTAAATCACGTTCCCCGGCCCCGCTGTCTGCCGTGTCCCAGAGGCCCCTCGCGGGCAGGTGCCCGCCACCTTCCGGGGCGCCGCCGCGGGGATTGCCGTGCCCGCCCGCCCGCCCACCTGGGGAGCAGCGGCGGCGCAGCCCTGGCCTAGAGCCGGGACAAGTGCGTAGTCCCGAAGCCTACCTAGTGCGGAGGGGCCAGGCTGGCGGAGCGGAGCCGGGGCCAGGGACAGGCCCGGAAGGAGCGGCCCCCACTGCTCCGTCGTCGCTGCCGCTCCGGCCAGGCGAGCCAGCCGAGCGCCGAGCCGGACCCGAAGAGCAGCGCCGAGAGTGGTACCAAGGCCCGACCAGCCGAAGGTAGAACGCTATCAGGCCGCGCCAGCCGAACGAAGAACTCTTCAACCGCACTGCGCCGCTGCACGCGGCCGCCTGGGGACGACGGAGGGCAGGCAAGAGGAGTCGAGGCCGGAGAGAGGCGAGGGGCGATTCTCGGTACTCCGAGACAGCTGAGTGCGGAGGTCGAGGCGAGCAGGCAACAGCCAAGGAGAGCCAAGCTGAGTCGAAGGGAAAAACGGACTACTGGCGGGGCCCCAGATCGCCCTAGAGAAACCCTTCGCCGCGCACGGCAGACGGTCGCCTGCTCTCCCGGGCCTGGCAGGTTTGTCGGACAGCGGCGCCCCGCGCCCTCTTCATGGCGTGGACTGGTTTTCTTACATCTCACGCCACAGCACGTTGCGCACGTCTCGTGTCTTTGGTTTTCACCTCGACACTGATATAGAGTGCAGACAATGTAATTAAAAGCAGGCAGGAGAAGACGGATGAAATGGGAGCGAAACACAGCAAGAACAGGCTATCAGATGGAATGTAACCAAAAAGATGCCTTCTCCTCAAACTGGGCAGTGCTAATAGTGTTGTGTATTAATTTGTAGCATCACCGATGGTGAAGACACAATATGCATACATTGAAGAGGAGACGCTCTAGAGAGGCAGTAGCAGAAACTGCTGTATCTTCCTGCCTCATCTGTACGGAGAAGCAAGAAGCTCAGGAGGGAGTAGGATGTTGGAATTAAAATCCAGGGCACTTTGTGTCAGTAAATCAGCAAGGAAAAAAGAGCTGCTGTTTACGGCTTGAAGTTTTCTGTAAAATGGAGGACTAGAGGGAGCAAAGGAAGCCCACAGCACTCTTCAGGGAGGTACTTTAAAACAAAAATGACACGGGATGGTGATGGGATTTTACAAGAAATTCAGTCAAGTAGCAAAAGCTAATATCTTGCACCATCAGTCACTGTCATCCTCCAACAGATGACTGAGATTTATCACACATTATATGGCCAGAGCAAGCTTTGCTTTTCAAAGCCCTGACTGCAGCTGGCAAGATAAGGTGAAAGAACAGAGGGGCTGTAAAGCAGGAAAGAAACATTGATCTCAGCTGTCCAACTTTAGTGTCTGAACCTGAGGGAGCAAAGTCTAGATTAATTGTTTTGAAGGAAGCTACTTAGGAGTACATGGGACAAACTGTTCTCTAGATGAGGAAGTTCTCTTTCCTAGGGGAACTGAAAGGTGCCAAGATCTGATTCTAGGAAGAATAGTAGTTCTGAGTGCATTGGTTTTGTCAGGTGTGGCCTGATGCAGTTTTTACCCAAGCTGATTGCATCAGTTTTGAAATTAAACTCTACCAAAGATGACAGGACCGAAGGAAGACAAAACCCAGCAGCACATGTGTTCCAGGAAGTGCCTCCACTTTTGAGTTCATTTTGGTCTTGGCACACACAGAGAAGAGCTATTTATAAAATAAGTTGAGAAATTCACTCTGTATGACGTGACCGTGTTTGTACGTACACATGTCCAAGTCTCACTTGACTGTAGTGTCACCCACATAGCTGTCTGCTGCTGTTTAGGTCTAAAGATCAGTATGTTTAGCACAGACTGTCAGATAGGATTATGAGCCATCAGGCAACATATCCAGCAGCAACTCTTACTTTAAAAAAGTTGGGAGTTTTATTTTTAGAAAACAATGCTTGTGTGCTTTTTCCTAGGTGAAAGGAGCAGGGCTTTGGCCACAGTGTGCAACAGCAGTTTTGACATAATACCTTGAGCCATGTAAGAAAACAAAATTACATCTCAGATTGTTGTACACAGTAGTTTACAGTTCTCATCAAGACTTAAGGAAACATCCTGCTTATACATCATAAAGCATGCTTGGTTTTCTGTAATATAGTAAATGCTTACTGCCATGGCAAACCTGGCAGAACTTGATCTAATCCTGCATCTCCATCCTGCACTTAAGAATGTTTCCCATATTTTCTTCAAACATGGGGCATGATCCAGGCTCCTTCCCTCCAAAAGAACAGCCAGCCTGCCATGCCAGATGCTTGCTCTGCTACTTTAAGTAGCTCCACTTGTGCAGCATTCTGCATTCCCTAGCACTGTTTCATCTACTGCCCAGTAAAAAATAAAATTTAAGAAACAAAAATTTCTTCAAACTGCTGTCTAAAGATCCTTAGAAACACTTGCATCTTTTGGAAAGAGAACACTGACAGGAAAATTCCCAGCCTTGTGCCAGCAGGAACTGTACACATGATTTGTCTATTTCCACTGAAGAGATTCCCAGCAGCGGTAAAGCAGTTGTTCCATACCTCAGCTCTGGTCTAAATGGAGAACTTCCACAATCAGTTCCATTTCTGTGATCCACAGTCTTTCTTTTAGAGAAACTAATGACAGGAGTAGCTTTCCATTGTGGCAGACGCAACCCTGTGAGAATTAGACTTCTATTCAGTAGCCCATTTCCTAATACCTGTTAAGTAACAGAGTCAGCCATAGCTTAACATCTTCTCCTGACTGTTTAGAAAAGAAACATTCAGCCCTGCCTGACCTAGGTTCAGGCAAGCTCTAGTGTGCACTTAGTAAAAATGCAGACCCAAAGAATCACAGAACCTTAGAGGTTGGATTGGACCTCCAGAGATCGAGTCCAAACCCCCTGCCAAGGCAGAATCCCCTAAGGCAGTTCAAACAGGAACACATCCAGGCAGGTTTTGAAAGTCTCCAGAGAAGGAGACTCCACAACCTCTCTGGGCAGCCTGTTCCAGGGCTCTGTCACCCTCACTAAAGAAGTTTCTCTTCATGCTGAGGTGAAATCTTCTGTGATCCAGTCTGTAGCTGTTGCTGCTTGCCTTATTGATGCTGACCACCGAAAAGAGATTGCCCCCAACCACCTGACACCCACCCCTCAGATATTTGTACACATTGATCAGATCTCCTCTCAGTCTTCTCTTCTCCAGACTAATCCACCGCAGGTTTCTTGGTCTCTCTCCATAGGGGAGATGCTCAAGTGCCCAAACCATCCTCACAGCTCTCCACTGGACTCTTTCCAGCAGGTCCCTGTCTCTCCTGAACTGGGGAACCCAAAACTGGACACAGTATTTCAGGTGTGATCTCACCAGGGCAGAGTAGACGGGGAGAAGAACCTCCCTAGACCTGCTGGCCACACTTTTCCTGATGCACCCCAGGATGCCGTTAGCCCTCTTGGCACAAAGGCACAGTGCTGGCCCATGCAGAACTTGCTGTCCACCAGAACTCCAAGGTCTTTCTCCACAGAGCTACTTTCCAGCAGGGCAGCCCCCAATCTGAACTGGTGCCTGTTGCTATTCCTCCCCAGATGCAGGACCCTGCACTTGGCCTTATTGAACTTAACGTGGTTTGCCTTTGTCCAGCACTCCAGCCTGTCCAGAACAGGCCCCTCCCAGAACACAGCTTTCTGCAGAACCGCTGTG
This sequence comes from Ramphastos sulfuratus, assembly GCA_013399055.1. Lineage (NCBI taxonomy): Eukaryota > Metazoa > Chordata > Aves > Piciformes > Ramphastidae > Ramphastos > Ramphastos sulfuratus. Next base: position 16,444 of record WBNM01027869.1, on the reverse strand, counting down.
TTTTGTGCGATGTGCAAAAATGATATTGAGCAGAAATCCATACCTATAATCAAAACTATAAACGTTTTCTTTGCTGCTTACCAATTCATGGTAGACATGAACCCACAAGGAAATTTTAATCTGGGGGAAATGCTGTTTAAAAATCAATCATAAGTGGGTTATGAAGCAGCGTAGAATTGTTGCTTTGTGAAAGAGTGCAAGGCTTATAGACTTTTTATCATTAGCAAAGACTATTTCCCAAGTTTCTCCACTGATCACACATTACTCATTGTTCTCTAAGTCAAGTGAAAGGGGAGTTTCTAAGCAATACAATAGTAAAAGTTTTGCAATTAAACTGCATCTCTCAAGAGACTGAGAGAACTTCAGAATGCCACCTGAAATTAAGAGAACAAAATTTCTCCTTGTCTCACATCTGCTTAGTCTTTATAGACTTAAAGGGGCATATTTGCTGTGTATATCTTCCCAGATGAGCTGCTACAAGCTTTTCTTTCTGTTACCACATTAGCTAAAGTGAGTGAGTAAGAGTTCCTGCCGAACACGACAGGCTTCCGAGTCCATTGACTCCATTTGCTCATACTCTTCTTCTGGTTGTTCCATGTGTCCTGTAGCTGGTGAAGACCACACATCCAGCCCGTGTTCCAGGGAGATGTTATGGAGCACACAGCAGGCCAGAATGATGTGGCTGGATTTCTCTGGAGAGTACTGCAGGGTGCCTTTGGACCCATCCAGGCAGCGGAAACGCGACCGAATGGTTCTGAACGTCCGCTCAATGACATTGTGAGTGGCAGAGTGTGCCATGTTGTAACGATATTCTGCAGGAGTCTCGGGGATATGCAGAGGGGTCATCAACCACGTTCGGAGAAAGAAGGAGCTGTCACCTGTTGGCAGTGCAAAGGAGGAGGACAGGTTACATGCCTACAGTTAACCTCTGATTTCTGGTACTTCACAGAATACAGAATAACTTATTTCTCTGGCTAAGGCATAACAAAGCATGGAAAAGCAACAGTTAGAGGTTTACAAATGTGATAAACAACAAAGTAAAGGCATTGAGCTTTACACAGGAAAATCCTGGAAGAACACAGAGGAGTTTTTAAGAGAATTTGTTTACTACGTAATACAGTCAAAGACAGCTGGATGAGGGAGGGCCTTACATATAATTAAAAACTGCATAATTTGAAAAGTGTAGGATAATGTCAACAAGGTGTAGGACAATGTAAACAATCTTAAACAGGATGAATGTAAACTGTATAAAGCACAGTTTGGAAGATACTGTTCTAGACTTCTAAGAGAAGCACCATCCAAATGATCACAAATGCCAAGGAATTTGCAGGAAAGTTATCATAAGCAAACACATCACTTGGGCCCAGAGGCTCCAGATACAATAAGGAGCTACTACATAGACTTTCCGCAGAAAACAATGATAAAAAATGGACTTACCAAGTAGCCATCCATCTTTATGTAGCTCAGTTTCAAACTGATTCATAAGGGCTGCCTGCTGTAACACTGTGCAGTCGGGCAGGCTTCCCGGCCAGTGTGTTTCTGCACTCAGGAGGACTCCTCTGGCATCACACACCATCAGGCAGTTCAAAGAATGGAGACCCTTTCGGTTCACATAGGACAGGTCCTCAGCATTTGGTGCTTTGATTGCCACATGGGTGCAGTCAACCACCCCCAGCACTCCTGGCATGCCTGCCAGACCATAAAAGTCATCCTTCAGGCTCTGTACAGCAGCTTCATCCTCAGGAAAGTGAATAAACTGCGAGGCTCTTTCCACCAATGCCTCAGTTACATTGGCAACACAGCGGCTCATGGAGGCTTGACTGATGCCAATAGCATCCCCCATACGAGTCTGGAAGGAGCCAGAGGTATAGAAACCCAATGCAGCAAGTATCTGGGTCTCTGGACTGATGGCCCTGGACCGTTGCGTAGGGCGAGAGAGACTGGCTCCCAGGAGATCCACCAGGTAGTAAATGAACTGCCGGGGAAAGCCGTAGGTGGACAGTAGATACTCATCCGTGACATCCTCCAGCTTGAAGCGATCCAAAGTCCTGTGTCCCCGGCCATACAGCAAGAGGTCGCAGTCAAGAACCGCAATAGGTACGGCCATGGCCGATGGTCAGGAGTTCCTCCGGGGCTCCTCCCTTAGAGAGCTCTCCCAGAGCTTTCACCTGCATAAAGCAAAGGGGAAGGAGACTCAGATCGGGTTTCACTGGCCAGACTTTCAGACTCTATTACCATTTCCCTTTTACTCTGGTTATCCAGCAAATCTTTTTACTTCTTTGTACCTGCTTCAAAAAGCTTCAAAAAGTCGCAGCAGGAGGACTCGCTCCGCAGATGACCACACTCGGGCCCTGCATGGCAGCCAAGTGGCCCGGCACCAGCAGAAGTTACTTCCCGTGGCGGGGAGGGGGCTAGCGCACCACAGCAGCCCGCGGCCCGGCCTTGGGAACCGTCGCCTAAAACCGCCGACAGGGCCACGTTCTGACCTGGTATGGCAGAGACGATTGCCGGCAGCCGTCTATGTGCTACCCCGGTCTCGCTGCCGCTGGGCGGCTGGAACGGGCCCCGCGGATCCTGCTCTTGCCCGACGTCCCGGGGCGCTGAGGTGCAGCGCCCAGCCCCCACCAGGAGCCGACTCGGCTCTTACAGGTCGAGCCCTGCCCCTGAGCAGTCCGCCGCCGCGCTGCTGCCCGACGGCCCGGACCCCACAGCGGGCAACGCCGTTACCGCCACCCCGCTGAGGCCCCAGCGTTCGCCGCCGCACATTCGCTACAGCAAGGGGTTCCTAGCAGCGGCAGTGGCGGACGCTGGCCCTCTTATCGCCGACCAGGCTGCTTCCCTCGCCGGCCCGGTGTGGCGCGGGTGGGAGGGTAGCGGCGAAGGCTCCGTGTGGAAAGTGCGGCCGCGGACATCCAGGCACCTCCCTCCCTCCCTCCCCCCCAGGCCGCAGCGGATGAAAACAAACAGCAGTGGCGATGGCGGCGGCGCGGTGCAGGCCGCGGTCCTGAAGGCAGTGGCAGCTAGGTCCTCGCCGTCGTCTCTGCACCTTCACAGCCACTGACAGCTGCGACGAACTGCGGCAGAGCCGTCGGCTGCGAGCCTCACGCAGGCCCGGGACCAAGGAGAAGGAGGGGCGCTGGCCGGAGCCCTAGGGTGGCCGCGGAGCCAGTGGGGTTTGGAGGCGCCGGTAGCGGGCCCGGAATCGCGGGGACTCCTTCCCGTGCCCGGGCGGGCCGCTGAGGAGACGCCGGGGCACGGCGAGGGAGCGGGGCGGCTGGTCCCCCTCGGGCAGCCAGGCCTCGGCGCGGGATGAGCCGCCGCGCTGCCAGCACTGCCGCCCCCGCGCAGGTACCGGGCCCGGGGTACCGAGGCCGGGGAGGGCCGCGCAAGGGGTGGGCGCCCCGGGAGCCTGCGGGCGGCTCTTCGACGGGAGGGCATCGGGACATGGGGCTTGAGACATTGGCTGCGGCGTCATGTCTCCGCTTCGCTTCACTGCTCGCTCAAGTCAGGGTTTGCTGCAGCTCTGCCGGTCCCCGGCAGCTGGTGGCCTCTATTTTCCCAAGGGCTGGGGACTGCCCAGTGGAAACTGGGAAGGATGTGGCTCGCTGAAAGCTCTCCAGGAGCTGTCCGTTAAAACTGAAATGCTGCAGAGCCTGCTAGGAATGGTTGAACTTCAGACCCTTACAGTCCAGTCTAGTGTATATTTTTTTCTGTAACATCTGAGTTTGTTGTCTGTTAGATCAGGAGTTTACAAGTTATCACATCTTTATTTCCTCTTAGAGCTGTGGCTCTTAGGGCAGGCCGGAGGCATTTCCCATCGATTTGGTGGGAGCAGAGACACATGTCAGTGAACAGGTAGAAAAGGGACACTTTGGACTAAGCCTACTTAAAAACCTCAAAAGTGGGGTGACTAAGCACATTGTAAGGGGAAAAAATGTGGTAAATTCCTGCCTGAGCTGAAAATTAGTTTGCTATGCAAATGACTTTTTAGAGCATTCCACATTACTGCAGGAGTGGTCTGACCAGGTGGAACCCTCCTTGTGGCACGAAGTCATTCAGATGATTCAGGCTGTACTTCGATATCCAGAAGGATCATAGAAGATCACCTTGTTTTGCTTAAATGGTATTTTACAGTCTCAACTTTTCTGAGTGTGTTCACACAAAAGCTGTGGCATGGCAGTGACATTGGTGGTTGTAGCACATGGCACAGAAAAGCAGTTTCTGGTTTGGCCTGACAAACAAAATGAGAGGATGGACCTTTGAACTGACACCATTTTTAGACCATAGGGAAGTACAGAGTGTGACTGCTGATCAACAAGAATTACTTAATTTTGCTTTTAAGCCAGTGGAGCTGGCAAAGCTGGCTTTAGTAAGGTGTTTCTTAAACTGGGATGTCATTTATCAGTTACAAAGTAAATCTATTTCCTGATTAGCAGGAAAAAAATCTTTATCAGCCAAAACTTAACCATAAAGTGAATGCCAGAACCTTTGATTTCATCACAATATTTGTATTATTTGAAAGTTTTTCTCCTAGAATCTACTGTAGTCTTCTCTTTTAAAAAAAATCTGTAACTATGCAGAATGAGAGTGGCATACCTTAAAATTACAACTGTTCCCTCCCCCTTCACAGGTTTCTGACTAACTTACTAAGAAGGCAAAACAGAGATTAATTTTAAGTAATAGTAGGATACTGGAGTTTGACTTGTAGGCCTGGCCTTGAAACAGAGTGTTGCCTTTATGGAGAGCTTTTTATAGTTGGTTATTAATGTGCTCAAAATACCTGCTTGCAGTGAAGCTTCTTGGTTATCGAAGGAGATGTTCCAGGAAAGCTTCTTGGCACTCAAGCCTGTTTATCGAAGGCATTCTATTAAAAGCTTCCCAAACTTCCATGTGCTTCTTATTTACCTGCCTGACTCAGTGAGGCTTTTCTAGAGCTTCACATGGAACATCCTCAGAGGTTGGATTTGGGTTGCCTACTAATAAACGTGTTTTGAAAGGCTGGTAGGAACAAGGAGCCTGGTCTGGGGGGGTACAGTCAGGTAACCAGGAATGTATAGCTGGCATGAGAGCTGTCTACAACCTTCCCTAAAGTAATAGTCCTTCTTGTTTCTTCCTTATGGTCCTTTTAATTTCACTCTGGGATAGGAACCATAAGTAATGGTTTTTCATTAGTTCATGTCTGTTTGAAAGCAAACACAATGACTTTCAAGTTGTAGCAGGCATGTCTGGAGTTAAATCTCAGAGAGGGGAGGTGGTGGAAGCAGCCTATGTATGCTTTCCCCAGGAGAAATAATAATGCTTGCCAGACGCTTTTGGTCATTCTTTGTTCACATATGCGAGTGTCAAACAGTCATGTCTGGTACATTCCCAGGTATACACAAAGCATGCTGTAAGGCTGAGTGCTCACGGATAGTGCTGTACACCTGTTGTGTGCTTAGCTTACAGGTCCCTGCAGGCTGCTGTGGCTGTGCTGGAGCATGGCATGCTGGTAGCTGTAGTTTCTCTGGGCTGTGCCAAGCCGTAAAGGGGAGGGCTCTTGCAGTTCATTGCATCATGCAGGCAGCGTGTAGGCAGCTTGTGCTGGTGTGTCCTTCTTGTGTGCCAGTAGAGTGTACAAGGCACAATGCTTAGTTGTTGAACTGTCAAACAAGTCAAATATTTTCTGCCTCACAACCTTGTGAGAAAGAATAAGCCACACATGGCAGTTGTAGTTTGAATATCTGTCTCTAACATTTATGTTGAGATGCCTGGATGTGTTCCAGTGTGATCTGCTCTAGGTGATCCTGCTCTGGCAGGGGGACTGGACCAGATGTTCTTTCAAGGTCCCTTCCAGCCCCTGACATTTTATGATTCTATGAAAGTCGAGACATAGAAATAAAGGCAGTGGTATGAAAATGGACTTTGCAGGGGGAGGGAAACAAAGCAAAAAAACCATGTGGCCAAGATGCTTGTTTTTACCTGTGAAGAACCTAGCCTACGTGTAAGGCTAAAACAGTGAGATAGCAGTTCACTTAAGCAATTTCTTGGTTCAGGGGCAGTCATCTGTGAGTTTCTATCCTTGGCCAAAGTTTATTTCCTTCTAGTTGTTGCTCTGAGTACAATTGCACAGTGTCTTCCTTGAGCCAAGCATGTGCACAATTACTGGCACCTAACAAGGAGCCACGCCAGGGTTGCAGCCTGCTAGGCCCATCTTAACTCTTGCCAATAATGATTCTAAAGGTGAACGCTGCCCTAAGCCTTAGCAGATCTCAGGTAATCACCAGAGGCCCTTCTGCAAATATGAGGAGACAGTGACAGCCCTTAGACATGTCAGGAGATGAGTTCCAAGGCCCCCTGAAGTTACAGGCTCCTGACAGGAAATCTTGCCTGATGCTTTCTGCTTTTCTGTAGGCTCTAGTGAGTCAGCCATTGCTGGCATTTGGAGCTGGAGAGGGAAGGGTATGAGTCTCCAAACATTTCTTGAGTGTTACAGTTTGAGTTCTTGCAAGAGGAATCCCAATACTGATGCAGCAGAGCAGAACTGTGAAGCTGTCATTCTTTGAACCCAAGACATGGCTCTAGTGGCTGTTTCTTTCCTCTCCAGAGATACTTGGTATATAGTCATTGCAACTAACTTCTCTGGTGCATGGAGAATCTGTGCTGATCACCTGCTTTGCTTCTTTTTCCTAACAGATCAGTGAGCTTAACACCTTCCATTCGTTCCTGGATGCCTTGCAATAGTTGATACCAGAATTCTTTTCTAGCCCCAAAAGACAAATGTAGGTGATTTGTTGGACAGTTCTGCTACAACATCAGGATATATACTTCCTGCATCTTTCTTACACAGAAATGCCTCTCACCTCTTTCCACATTAAAAGTGAATTTGATTTATCTTGGTATTTAAATGTCAGTATTCCCTTCACTGAGAAAAAAAGATGTATATTTTTAATGCAGTGTTTTATTGCCCATACCAGCCAGGTTTTGCTGGAGAGCTCAGATCTCCTCAACCATTAGTGAAATCAAAAGTAAAGTAACAGGTCATTCTCACCTATTTTTGTGTAGTGGGAAGTAGCTATATAAAAAGCTGCTTTTCTGCTGTTTCTTTTTTTTAATTAGAGTGTTATATCAATTGAACACCTAAGGCTTTAAGTGCTGAGTTCCTTTTGCATCCCCCTCCCTAGCAGAAAACATAAATGCAGAGAAAAGAAGTGTAATATTTTTGGTGAGGAGGTTAAAATACCCAAAGGATAATTTGGTAATGCCTCTCATGTTGAATTGCTTCTGTTATCAGTTCTCAGATCACATCATAATTTGTAATAATGAACAGCACAGCACCAGGAGAGGCAGTGTGAGTCTAGCCTGGGAACTTTGAACCATATTAGATGTCCATCTTTATCAAATCATTCAGAAAGTAACACTTTTTCTCTATAAAATGCTCTACAAATTGCTCTTATCTAGCAGCCCTTCTTGGAAGCATTACTTGAAATAGGTATTTACTGCTATGAAGGGAGACATTGCAAGCAGAAGCTCTGGATGTACGTGGTTGTGAAAAGGTTGTATGATATTTTCTGTGTGAGCAGGGCTCTTCACCCCTTTGCCTTGCTAAGCTTTAATTTGTATAACTGGCACACCTTGGCTGCAAGCTCAGAGATAGGACTCCGAGTGGAGCAACCTTGAGCAGGGCAGCTGCTCCTGCTCACTGCCAGTGTTCCTGTCATGAGCAGCACATGCCCTAAATATGTCGTGCTGGACAAGCTGCTGCAGGCTAACTGGCTGGCTGCAAACAAAAATGCTCTGAAGGCTTACAAGCAAAAGGTACAATTAATGCTGCTAATTAAGGAATTCCTTCCCAAGGTCTGTGTATGATTACTAACTTAACACATGAAGACCCTGAGAGACAGAGAAATAGTGATTTATTCCAGGGTATCTGCCATGGTGGTGGCCCAAACCTGATTAGTGCCTTGCCCTGCCCTGCTTCAGGTGCTCAGTGAGTTTGTTGCATTACTGGAAACAATCATAGTTGGAAAAACAAGGCAGTGTGAACATGGAAAACTAAGTATTTGTGGAAGCTTTCAAGAGAAGTGAACAGAAAAATTCAGTCTATCCCATGGCAGAACTCTATCTTTGTTGGTTTTAGGTAAACAAGTGTACTGCTTTTCTGCAGGCATCCTACAAGTCTCTTTTTGCTGGAAGTAAAGTAGCAGTGTAGCTTGTTCCAGCAGTGGTTAATTATCTGGATGTCAGTAATCTCCTGGAGTTCTGTTTCTGGAATTTCAGGCTCCGGAAGACAATTTGACTTGGTTTTGAGTCATGCTGATTACTGAAGAGGCATTATTTCTGGAGCCAAGACTGCCATGTCTGATGCATAGCTTGGTATAGAATCTGCTCATTGTAGTGTTGGGATGCTTAGGGGTTAGTTTGTTAATTAAGCTAGCAAAACTGGAGAATTTGTACTCAGTTTTAATTGTGAGCTTTCTTTTTTTTTTTTTTCTTTTCTGGTATCTTTTGCACTGACCAGATAACCTCTTAATTCACATTTACACCTCATACCCACCCCCCAAAGTTCTTAGCATGTTTAAAATCTTGAAATCCAAACACAAAGCTGAAGGAAGATTTCATTCCCACTCCTGTGCTATATTTCAGATTGCCATATGCAATGGACACTGATCTCAGTTCCCAGGACAGGAAGGACCTGGACAAGTTCATCAAATTTTTTGCTTTAAAGGTAACTTTTTCTCCTATGGGCAAATGCCTCTTCTTTCTTCTTTAAGAAAAGCCAGATTTTGGTTAGAGTAACTAGGTTGGGGTTTTGTTTGCCCTCTTTTTTTTTTTTTGTTTGTTTGTTTGTTTGTTTTTTGTTTTTGCTAAAGACCAAAGCAACAAAGCTGATGTCAAATTTGGCAGATTCCTGAGAGTAACCAGAAAAAAACATATTTCCCCCTTTTTCCTACCTCCCTTCCCCTGGAAGTGTCCTGCTGTAGATTTCAGTTACAGACACTTCAAACCTCTATCAGCTTTGGGCTCCTATCAATACATCTAACCAGCCGTTGGGTATATCTTGTGCTGGGCTCTGCTCTGTCTTTTCATCCCATCTAAATGTTTGTATTGCATTCAAAAGCAGTAACACCAGAATGTTCTTTTGAATTATGTTGATACATAATTAGAAAATTTGGCTTCAGTTGGTACCTAGATGCAAGCAGAGACTCTGAGAATGGCTATGTTATAAATACACAGATTCACTTGACTTTTGTTTAGGTGTCTAGCTTCAGGATAGATCTGCAAATTTTCTTTCAGTATTACCAAAACCTGTGCAACTCCTGATAGCAAAATTGACCTAGTGACTTCATGTTATTACAAAGGTCAGCTAAAAATTATTTTTTTTTTCTGTCTGAAATGCATTTACCTGTTGCATACAATAACTTAAATTGATTAAACCTGAAGATCAGCATAGAAAACTACTCTTCCACATCCTGGTCAGATTTTTTTTTTTTCTCCTTTTTAAGTTGGAGTTTGTGTAGCTCCAGTTCCAAACTGAGGGCCCTGCTGAGCTCAGAACATGAGTGTGTATCTTTTCCTTTCTGTTCCAGACAGTACAAGTGATTGTCCAGGCCCGACTTGGGGAGAAAATCTGTACCCGATCATCTTCCTCTCCAACAGGCTCTGACTGGGTAAAGACCTGTTTTTTTAAAGCAGCTCCATAACTGCTAGGGTTTGTGTGTGTGTGTGTATGCATATGTGTACTGAGAACACAATGCAGTGTTGTAGTCTTGTGCAGACTGTAACAACTATTCACAAAACAACTGCTATGTTCTATTATCCTCACTGGTGTTAGGTTGGATTGGGTTTTTTTGGTTTTTTTTTTTAATGTTTTTCACATGCAACCTGTTAACTCTGGGGTCTTAGGAGCTGATTAGATGAATGATACCTCTCAGCAACTCCTGCTAGCTCAGGTGTATTTCCAGGATCTGCTGGGGGTGGGATGATGAGTCAGGAGTTTGCAATTCATAGAATGGTTTGGGTTGAAAGGAACCTTGAAGATCATCTAGTTCCAACCCCTCTGCCGTGGGCAGGGACACCTTCCACTGGACCATGTTGCCCAGGACTCCATTCAAACTGGTCTTGAACACCTCCAAGGAGGGGGCATCCACAACCTCCCTGGACAACCTATTCCAGTATGTCAGCACCCTTACTGTACAGAATTTCTGATATCCAGTGTAAATCTCCCCTCCTCAAGCTTCAATCCATTCCCTCTCATCCTATCACGACAAGCCATTGTAAAAAACTCCCTTCCTGGCTTTCTTGTCAGGTACTGGGAGGATGCTATAAAGTCTCCCCAGAGCCTCCTTTTGAGGCTGAACAGCCCCAACTCTGTCCTCAGAANTGAAGCCTTGAGTGACCTGGACTGGTGGGAGGTGTCCCTGCCTATGGCAGGGGGTTGGAACTAGATGATCCTTGAGGTCCCTTCCAACCTTACCATTCTATGATCTTTGTGGCCCTCCTCTGGTGTCCCGCTCCAGCAGTTGAATGCCTGCTGAGAACACAATGTATGTGTTGTGCTAGGGGCACCAGAACTGGACACAGAGCTCCAGGTAGGGTCTCACAAGAGCAGGGTAAAGGGGGAGAATCACTTTTTTTTTTTTTTCAGGACTTGGTAGTAATGGGCTTTATTACATTTGAAAAGACTGAAGATACTTTGTGAGTGAAGATAGGACTCAAGAAGGGCAATGGGAAGGTGATCTTTATGGAAGGTGATTTTTATGGCAGGACCAAGAGAAAAACATTTGACTTAGCAGCCACAGAAATGTTTGTGATTATGAAAAGCCTGAGCCCACCTGGGAATTTTCTGTTTCATAAATATTTCAGTGGACCTAGTGACCTAGTACACTACACATGGTTCTAGGAGTCTGTTTGCAGTGCACCATTAGGCAGGGTTTTCAAAGAAATGAAAACAAAAAAAATTTGAAACATCTCTTTCATTCTGCAGTTCAATTTGGCAATCAAAGACATACCAGAAGTTACTCATGAAGCAAAGAAGGCCCTGGCAGGACAGCTGCCTGCTGTTGGACGGTCTATGTGCGTGGAGATTTCTCTCAAAACGTCGGAGGTGAGAACTGAGTCAAAATAGATACCAGTTCTTAAACCTGAATCTTAAATCATCTACCAGAGCTCCTGCCCTTTCAGCCAAGACAATGTAAAAATACCTTAGGAAGTTAGGTGGTATGTTAATGAAAAGAAATGATTAACAGAGGCAATTCACTGCAAATCTCTGAAGCCAAACACATACATGATAGAGCAGTATGGCTATGAAGAGCTTAGCCATTCTGAGGGGAAGGTATTCCCTCAGGTGATCAAACTGTGCAGGGAGACTTCCAGTGTACCTTTTTCTGTTGTTGCACTACAAGAACGTGGAAGCCAGGAGAAACATCTTAATTCAGAGGTGTGGCCATTGGTAATCATTAATAAGAGATGAAAAGGTGCAAACCTTTGCTATCTTTTCTGTGATCCAGGGGGACTCCATGGAGCTGGAAATTTGGTGTCTGGAAATGAATGAAAAGTAAGTGCATTCTTCACTGTGTGTGTGTGTGTGGTCTGGCTGATGAAATGGGGAAGGATGCTGATGAATGAGCACTGTGTGGCCTGGGACACTTCAGAGGGATGTCCCCTCTTTGTCTAGTGCAGCAAACTGTTTAAAACTGGTGTCAGGAAAATAAACTCATCATTTACTCCTTCCTTATTCTTCCGTTACAACTAGAATGCTTCCTCAGAGACAAGAATCCATATCCTAAGTAATGATTGGCAATTTTTTTTAATACTCCCAAGATTGTTTCTTTTCAGTAGAAGGCTGCATGACATTTTTCAGCAATTACTTCTGCAACAGTTGACTAGATTGAAGTAGGGCTCTTACCTGGTGGCTGCCACACGAGGGCTTTGTTTTATCATTTTGGCAATACTAAAATGATTGGCCCAGACTCACTTTGATTAAAAAAAAAAAAAGAAAACAAAAACAAACACACAAACAAGAAGACAAAAACCCCAAAACCCAAAAAACCCACAACCAAACCAAACAATTTGTAAAGAGTAATTTTTTCTTTTGTGTTTTATAGGTGTGACAAAGAAATAAAAGTTTCATATACTGTATACAACAGGCTGTCTCTACTGCTGAAGTCTTTGCTTGCTATAACCAGGGTAACTCCAGCATACAGACTCTCAAGGAAACAAGGCCATGAATATGTAATATTGTACAGGTAAAGCAGAACATGAAATTCCCCATTAGAAATACAAGCAGCAGAGACTGCATCTGCAAATGCAATAAAAAAGTGATGAGTGACAAATAAATTCAAATTACGGGGGTTTAAGTACCACTGATCAGTGACAGAAGAGACCTTTGGGCTATATACATCACCTCTAGTCTCCACCCAAGCTATTGAAAGGAAAACTAAGCACAAGCTGTGAATTGTTGTTTTCCTGCTGTGTTGAGAAGAGTACAAAAACTGCACAGTTATATTTCTTGTTAGTATCCAATTGCTCAGTGTCTGGCCTGTATTTGATGTCTGTCTACATTGCACATAACTGCAATGCAGCTTTTGTAGTGTAGATTCAGACTCTTCTGCTATTCTGTTTTGAAGATGCAGCCTCAGTTCCACTTTCTACAGTTCTGGCAGTTATATATTTGCAACTTGGTTACAAATACTCAGCTCTTACTTAGCCTGTAAGAAGATCTGACTGGTTGTGTTTATTGCCTTCCAGTCTTTGGTGCTGGCTTTTAGAAAAGTTTTTGACATGTTTGCATCGCTGATTAGATGATTCTGAGTCTCAGATTTGCTGTCAGGTGGGCAGCTGACTCAGAAAGAAACCCCAGTCATTGATTCCTTGGTTTTGCCTCCATGGCTGCCTTGGCATATACTTAAGAGCAGGTCTCTTTACAGCACAGTTGATCTTTCATGTAATGTGATGAGTATCAGCTGCTAGACTTGGATCTAGCCATGAAATTTGTATCACTTCACATTTTTGCTCTGACCTGTAAACTTGTGGCAGAGGCTTAAAAAACTCCCAAGAGAAATTTCTGATTAGACTGCTGTTTTCTTTTCCTCTTTTTACATGACATGCCTTTTTAAGGAGCTGGTAGAGCTTTTGACATGGCCACTTCAGCCACTTTTGCTTTTTTTCTTAAAGAGGAAAAGTAGTTCCAGCCTTTCAGCTCATAACAATTAAAAAAGGAATAAGGGTGCTTTTAGCATTTGTGTCCCCAATGGACCTAATACCTTTTTCTTTTGTCTCCAGGGTATATTTTGGTGAAGTGCAGCTGAGTGGCTTGGGAGAAGGTATGATGATTAGGCAACACACAGAGACTAGAGCAGGACTGGTTTCCATATTGGATAGCCATTTATTTCTGTTTCTAAGTACAACAAGGAAAACAAAGTCTGGGGTTTAAATACACTTTTATCTGAACCTACCAGTGAATAGTTATGTCATAAGGTGACAGGTATCACAGATTCACAGAATGTTAGGGGTTGGAAGGGACCTTGAAAGATCATCCAGTCCAATCCCCACTGCCAGAGCAGGACCACCTTGAGTAGATTACACAAGAACATGTCCAGACTGGTTTTGAATGTCTCCAGAGAAGGAGGCTCCACAACCTCTCTGGGCAGCCTTTTCCAGTGTTTTGTCACCCTCACAGTGGAAAAAGTTTTTCCTTATGTTCACGTGGAACCTCCTGTGCTCCAGCTTAAACCCATTGCCCCTTGTCCTATCACTGGGCATCAGTGAGAAGAGCCTGGCTCTGTCCTCCTGACACTCGCCCTTCACATATTTATAAACATATTAACTTCAAGAGAGGTGTAATGCTGGTACTTGGACAACATCTAGGGTGATTGCTATTTTGACTCCAGTGATCTGGAACTCAAACAAGAAAATGGAAGTATGTTGATAAGGGGCAGGACTGGTCAAGGAGATCATGATCTACTCAGCACTTCAGAGCACTATTTTAGACCAAGATAGGAAGCAACATCAGAAGTTTCTTAGATGAAATCTACCAGCAAAGCAGCCTAGAGCTGCTGGTTTGTTACATGTTGTTTGTGTGTCTTCAGAGTTCAGGTTGCCAGGTGTAATGAAAACACTCTAGGAAGAGGTTAATATAACCCCAGAATAGGAATGTATGGAACACAAGTCATCAGTAAAACTAATACTAATTCCTTAACCTTACAGGGTTCCAGACAGTCCGTGTTGGGACAGTGGGTACTCCAGTGGGCACCATCACTTTGTCTTGTGCCTACAGAATCAACCTTGCTTTCATGTCAACCAGGTGAGAAAATGGGATCATGTCTGAGACTGTTTTGCAGTAGTGTTAAACCACTCATGAGCCCCTATATCTTTCCCTTCTGCTTACCCTTTCCTGCTGAGGTTCTCTTCCATGGAGAATACTCTCTTCCATGCTTATATCTTGCAGCAAGGAGAGTATTTGGGTAGCCCCGAGCCACATTAGAACTCCAAATTGTTGATGCGTGCTTGGAGGAGTCCAAGGAATGAATTGTAAAGCTATGCTGGTCCCATTAACAGACACAAGGGTTTTCTGTGAAGGCACCATGACTTGGGGTGAAAGAGGGAAAAAGCCAGTAACACCATTGCTTGTTGCCTTGCAGGCAGTTTGAGAGGACTCCTCCCATCATGGGGATTATTATTGATCACTTTGTGGACCGCCCCTATCCCAGTTCTTCACCCATGCATCCCTGCAATTACAGGTGAGGAAATACTGAGCTGAAGTCATGGGCCATGGTGAAGGCATCAGTTATGCCCAAATACAGAGCCTTTTCCACTCTGCTGATTGCATGGGAAGGGATGCTGGCAGATTAGTGTCAACCAGCTTGACGTGGCTGAGCATATGAGGAAGGGTGGCGTTTCCCTTCTCACATTTAGAAGACCGCACAAGCCTCAGTACTTTTCCAGGCTCCATACAGAAGCACATGGACACAAAGGATGTTGAGCCTTGACTGCCTTTGGGAACTTGAAAGTGAAATAGTTAACTGCTGCAGAACTATGTGTCCAGATAACTTCACCGGGGAAAGATCAGAGTTTAGTTTATCTTTGTAGGTGTGAGGTTTGTCTTCTCTAAAATGCACATGAAGGTAGTCAGATGGGGACCAGTGCTGTTATTTGGCAGTGTTTCTGTCAACACTGAAGCCAGTATCTCAGAACCTCTAAGAACCTCTGGTATCTCAGAACCTCTAGTTAAAACTAGAAAGAAAGTGTTTCTGTGTGGGAGTGGAAGAGGAGTGCCCAGGGAAAACTGAAGTTTTCACATGTTGTTTTCCTCAATTCTGCCAAGTCAATGAGAGCCCTTCATAATTCTCCTCTCAGCTTCACCCAAATACTCTCAGCCTCCCTGTTTGTCCCAGTGTCTTTACTATTTGTTTGTTCTAAAGAGTGTTTCCAGTTAGAAAGCTTTTCTCGTCTTGCTGCTTTAGAGCTGTTGAGGACACTAGTGCAGTGTACCCCTCCGTAGAAGATTCCCAAGAAGTGTGTACCACATCTTTTTCCACCTCTCCTCCATCTCAGGTAAGAGAAACCAGGCTTCTTTTCCTTTGCTCTTAGATGGAACAAGTGCTCTTTAGGGTACTGTGTCTACCCCTACATCAGCTACTGTGCAAAGAGGCATCCTCCTGCTGCTAATTAAAATTGAATGTCTGAGTTACTTGTATTGTTACACTCTGAGTAAAACCTAGTTAGATACTAACTTCAACAGAATGCTAGGGGACTAGAATGACCAAATTATTCCTGAGAAAGGGTAAAAGAACCTCTGGGCTGAGATATGCTCAAAAAGGAGAGCAGTGTGCTTAGACATTCACATATTGATACTGCAAAAAGAATTCAGGAGATTGATGCCAGCCAGCATAAGCAGAGGCACCAGGCTGACACTGAGAAAAGGGAAATGCTTAGAGCACAGTCATGTTTTTGGCACTGCAGAATGGAAAAGGAGGAAAAAAAGACAAAACCCATCTTTGTTGATGATCTTTTTCTGAGGCAGCAAGAATAAATATCAACAAACAAGTTGAGTCATAGTATTGAACAAGGAGCTTAATACTCTGTAGTTCACCTATCCATGCAAATTTAATTTCAGTTTGCAATTTAAAATAGATAATGGTATTATTCTGAGTATCAAACCCCAGAAACTCCAATTCCTCTCTCTTTTACTGTCCTTACATATCTGACTCCACAATCCTGTACATTGAAGACTTGGAATAGATCTGCACTTGTCCTGTAGCTTCAAGTATTAGGAATGTCCTGCCTTGTTGTCCAGCCAAGCAGGTGGCCCTAATGAGCTGTAAAGACAATCTAGAGACTCCCAATCTCTTGCTGTTGGTGTGAAACATTGAGTGAAGTATAATTGGAATGGTGTTCCAAACAGTATGAAGCAGTGGAAAGCCCCATAGCAAATGCTGAGGAATTAGTCACAGAATTAACCAGGTTG
>WBNM01027868.1:344206-440145 GCA_013399055.1 Ramphastos sulfuratus | reverse complement strand
GGGGGAACAAGGGAATTCCTTCCTGCATCCTATAGGGAAGGGGAAATTCTGAAGCATGGCTTTGCACAAGTGCAATGTAAACAGATACTCAAGTAGTCTGAGTGTTAAAAAAGAAAAAGAAAACAGGAAAAAAGAGGAGGGGGAGAGGTACCATTCAAAGTGTTACTCAAAGAGAGTGAAGTCTGGAAGAGCACAGCCCATGGCTGGCACCTCAGTATTTCTTTTCCATCAGAAAATCCCTGCAAAGAAGCTTTCATAAAATGGCATTTTTGTGATTCAGTATAGCACCAATATTCCTTTAGAGTTTTATAACTGTTCCTAGAACATTCTTGGCAATGAATTTAAGCTTTTTGAAAGAGGTTGCATTTCACTGTAAATGGTTATCTGGTATTCACAACACAAAATAAGCATTTGAATATTTATTGTGAGCACATTGCATTTTAGGGAGAACACACAAAGATTCTTACCACAATTATCTTGTTCCAGCCTTAATATATTAGCTGTCACCTCTTTAATGGATCTTGTGAGAAAAGAAAGTTTCTTTCTTTAACTTTCTTTTCCCCCTGAACGCAATTACCACCTCATTCAGAGCCCTTTGTGTCCACCTAATCTCTCCGATTATGTCTGTGACACCACCACAATACGACATGACTGACATACCTGACAGCTGTGACTGGTGACAGAATACTCACAATGAAACCCAGCTCGATGCAGGATGAGTGTTACCTACCGCCAGCCTCACAGAACAAACATGGGAGGAAGGTAAAAAAGGGGTGGGGGCATTTCAGCACTAGCCTAACCCCTACCGATTTTTCCTCCTTTTAGAGCCAAACAGCATTGACAAGCAGAGCCTCTTTGTACATACCTACCTAATGAACCGATTGTTGGATGAACACAAAAGAACACCCATTAGTATTTTAATTTTGAATTTATAGAGGAGAAAACGCATGTTTGGAGACTTGACTTACAAGTGGGACTTGATGGATCATTTTGTCTCTCTCCAGCCCTTTTATGCTTCTCCAGGTCATAACTCCCAGCTGGTGCTCAACTGTCAGATTTAGGCAGGTGGCAAGAGATAAGAGCTTGTGAGGAAAGCTATACCTGGAAATGTCATTCCCAGGCAGCAGGCTGCCACTGGAATCGAGCACAAACTCTTGCAGCATTCTGCATTTTGAGCCATAAAGACATGATGCAACATTACAAATAATTGGCTGACACAAGAGCAGTAATGAATACATTAATTAGGAGGAATATTAAGGTAGAAGGCTTTACAAAGTGTCTTTAAACATTTCAGCTTTAAGTGGCATTTCTACACTAAACCCTTCACCTTGTCAGCAGTGACTTCTTTTCCCCTCCCACCGTTTATAAAAGGTTGAGAATTTTGGGGAAAGGGATTAAGTAGATTTTTCTAAATATACTGAATATACAAAACAAACAGCTTAGCTGCTCCTGAGCAGCTTCAGAAATTGCACATTCCCAGAATCAGATAGGATGGGCAGAAATCAAACTTGTACTTTCAGAGTGGAAGGGCTAGAGCCAAAATGTGCCGCTCAGCTTTCAGGGATGATCAGATAATATTGCATAAAATTAATCTAGGTGCTTTATACCTGATTTTAGATCTAAATATGCTCCTCCAAGTTTCCTCAATCACACAGCAAAAAATAAAACATGAGCTTCAAAGCTGGGCTTCAGAAGGTCAAGGCAGCTGGGTCTCTTTAGCCCAGAGAAGAGCAGACTGAGGAGTGACCTCACTCACATTTATAAATATGTGAAGGGTGACTGTCAGGAGAATGGAGCCAGGTTCTGCTCAATGATGTCCAATGGTAGGACAAGGGTCAATGGGTGCAAGTTGGAGAACAGCAGGTTCCACATGAACATAAGGACAAACTTCTACACCGTGAGGGTGCCACAGCCCTGAAACAGGCTGCCTAGATAAGGAGACTCCACAACCTCTCTGGAGACTCAAAATCCACCTGGATGTGTTTCTGTGTAGCCTGCCCTAAGAGATCCTATTTTGGCAGGGGAGGCTGAACTAGATGATCTCTAGAGGTTCATTCCAACCTCTACCACACTATGATTCTGTGCTACACAATAAAATCAACAAGGCATGAACTTTTTTTTTTTTCCCTGAAGGGGGTAAAAATAGCTGTGAGAAGTTGGGATGCCAAGGACGACTGATCTTATGCCAAATACCAAGGACTTTTGTTCCCATAATGCCTTTCTAAAGATGCTACAATATAGAAAGTTAAGACACCTCACATATAGAAGATACATTCCTTGCTAACCTCAGAGTGAATCCTGCTAACCCTGTCACCCCCACAACTCTTTCACAACTCTTAAGAGCAAGAATACATCAGCATTCCTCCTGACAGCCATTCCTACCACACAAATGCCCCACAGTCTTTAACACCCAACTTCAAAGAGCCACCACTGCCTTGAGTCACTTACTTACACACCAAAAAAAAAAAACCCCAAAAAACAACACCCTCACAAAATTCTCTTTACCATTTTAACCTTTTATATGGTCAAAATAAAACTTTCTAGACAGTCAGAGCTGGATATGCACCTCCACTAAGTTTTCTGAACGCTAATTAGTTTCAGATGCCAGGGCAACAATCTGCAAACCACACTGGAGCGCGTGTACAGAATGTATTATAACTCCATTTGTAGGCAATGAGGTGAAAACTTCACAAAGCTGTTGAATAATTATGATTACTAATATGCCAATTAGGCTGAGCAGGTACAAAGACACCCTTAGTGTTAGACACCTCAGGAATTTTAAAAAATAATCTATTTCTGAAACTCTTATGACACTTAAAGAGTCATCGGGGGATTCTGGGGAGTGAGGGTGGTGTTTGTGGGGTTTGCTTTCTGTTGAAGTTGGGGTTTTTGTTGGGGGCAAGTTTTTTGTGTGCTTGGGTGTTGTTGGGTTTTAAGTCTGCCTTGTCAGGACGCTTGAGATTGGATGTTAGGAACAAGTTCTTTACCATGAGGGCAGCAGAACACTGGAACAGGTTGCTCAGGGAGGTGGTTGAGATTCCATCCCTGCAGATATACAAGGTGAGGCTTGACAGGGCTCTGGGGAACCTGATCTAGTGGAAGACATCCCTGCTGACTGCAGAGGGGTTTGCACTAGATGACCTCTGGAGGTCCCTTCCAACCCAGACGATGCTGTGATTCTATGATTCCCAGTCTGAAACAAAAGGACTGCATCCAACAACAGGAGAAAAATGGAAGAAAGTGTCAAAACTGTCAACAACCAAAAGGAGAGAAGAATTGCACCTAAAGCTAATTCTGATTCTTCTACTGAAAGTATCTTGGATTAAACTCTTCAGCAGATGTGCAGATTTTGAGAACTGGTGAGAATTGCTCTATTCTTCTGTATCCCTAAAAGATGTTAAGACAGAGATCAGGGCTCCTTCACCTTAGGCACTGACAGCTCAAAAGGAAGATCATCTTGACTACAGAAGTTTACTACCTAGATAAAGCAACCATTTATTTTATGGAGTAGGAAGGGAAGCAGTTTGAAGTAATTTCCTCAAACTTTTGAGGAAATTTCTGACATTTTCACTTTGCAAGTAAAGACACATTGGCTATGCTCCAGCTCTTGCACTATCACTGGCTTCATCCTGAACTGATACAGCAGCTATCAGGCTTGGGCTGACCATTAGCCAGCAATGTGCCCTTGTGGCCAAGAAGGACAGTGGCATGCTGGAGTGTAGTAGAAGGGGTGTGGGTAGTAGGTCAAGAGAGGTTCTCCTCCTCTACTCTGCCCTACGGACATCAGTGTGTCCAGTTCTTCCTGAACTGAGGGGCCCAGGACCTCAGGAAACTACTTAAAAGAATCCAGTGCACAGCCAGAAAGACAGTGAATGAGCAGAATATGTCCTTTATGAGGGAAGACTGAGGGAGATGAGCTCCTGAGCTTGGAGAAGAGGCGACTGAGGGGTGACCTCATTCATGTGTAAAATATGTGAAGGGTTAGTGTCAGGAGGACAGAGCTAGGCCCTTCTCAGTGATGTCCCATGATAGGACAAAGGGCAATGGGTGCAAGATGGAGCAGAGGAGGTTCCATGGGAATATAAGGAAAAACTTATTCACTGTGAGGGTGACAGAGCCCTGGAACAGGCTGCCCAGAGAGCTGGTGGAGTCTCCTTCTCTGAAGACAGTCAAAACCCACCTGGATGCATTCCTGTGTGACCTACTCTAGGTCTCTTCCAACCCCTAACACTCTGTGATTCTATGATGTCTAGTTTAACATATTTTAATAAATCTTCCCCTTCCTGGCTTTGAGATGGCTGAGAAATGAGTTGTTATGAACAAACAGCAGCTTTTGTGTATTTAAACACAATCCTGATGGTGTAGAGCAAAGGCAAGGCACTAGGTACTTCAGTTCTCCTCTCAGTTTTTCCCAATTTCAGTTGTTTGAAACTGCAGTTGAACAACCTCCTATGGAAAGGAATTTCATTCACACTTCTTCAAACCTGAAGAAAGGAATAACGTACATAAGCTATGACAGAATTCTGCTGTCAAAGCTACATTTCTAGCTCAAGGCAACTTCATACAGCTTCATGCCACAGAAATAAAACAGCAGACAGAGCCAAAGGCTACGTGGAACCGTTGCTTATTGAATCCTGCACTACGAGAACTAGACAGCACCCAACAAAATTAAAAAGAAGCCAGTTTAGCACAAAAGATAACTTTTAATATAAGTACGTAGGGAACTTGTAGAGTCTGCTGCCACATGAAGTTATGGAAACAGTGTCAAATAGATTCCAAAAGGTGAAGAGATAAGTTCAAAAAACAATCCATAAAATGGATAGATAGGAATCTACCTCCCATCCCTAAATGCATTGACTGCAGGTGCCAAGGAAATGCAAGGCAAGTGAACCAAAAGCAGCAGTAAGGCTTATGTCATCTCTCAAACCAACATCTTCTCACTGCTGTTAGAGACAGAAGAGGGGGTCAGATGAATCACTCTGAGGGCTGAAGGCAGTATTGCTCATTTACACCGTTTTCATATTGCTCGAGTTAAAAACAATGTTTGTGCTGAACACTGACCTTTATGAAAAGTTGGAGGTTGATCTGATCCCAGCTTCAGCAGATGGAAACGAATCAACTTCTGTGTACTTTAATCCCTCCCCCTGCTCTCCAAAGTGCCCCTCTAAAAACTGGCCTTGTCCAGGAGCAGGCAGCTCAATGTCCTACCTACACCTAATCGACTGTTAACACATAGATTTTATTTCTGGATTTACAACGCTTAAAATAAAATACATCAGTATGTAGCTAGTCCTAAGAAATGCAGAAATAGAAAACTTCCCATTTCAACAAAAGTGCAGAAACATAAATTAGAACATGGTGACTTTAAAACATACAATTTCATTTCTCAGTGTTCTTACTATGAATACAGATCTGTAAAACAAATGGCATCATTCATCTCACAGAAGACCTTCCATCACAGCAGCAGTACAGGGCAAAATGACCAGGGCATCAGGACAGAAATGTAGTTCAAATCTTTGAATATTTCCCAAGGAATAAACTGCTAGAAATTGTTACAAACCACTAAAAAAAGGTTGCGACAGCTGTACCATACAGCCGAACGCTAAGGGAGCCATACTTGGGTGACAGCACAATTAAGACACCTGTAAATTCTCCTTCTTCCTTGGGCTTGAACTGGACTGGCACATTGATGTAATGATGAGATCTGTAAAAAAAAAGGAAATTATGTACACATTCATTATTAATAGACAAGTAAAGCCTACCAGAGAGAGAAATTCTCCTCTCGAATCATAGGATCCCAGAATTGTTAGGGCTGGAAGGGAACTCAAGGATCATCCAGTTCCAGGTCCCCTGCCATGGGCAGGGAAAGACACCTCACATTAGGTCAGGTTGCTCACAGCTCCATCCAGCCTGGCCTTAAAAACCTCCAGGGCTGGGACTTCCACCACTTCCCTGGGCAACCTGTTCCAGTGTCTCAGCACCCTCATGGTGAAGAACATCTTCCTAACATCCAACCTGAATCTCCACACTTCTAGTTTTGCTCCATTCCCCCTAGGCCTAACACTATCTGATATACTGAAAAGTCCCTCCTCAGCTTTCTTGTAACCCACTTCAGATACTGGAAGGCCACAATAAGGTCTTCATGGAGCCTTCTCTTCTCCAGACTGAATAGTCCCAACTCTCTCAGTCTGTCTGCATATAAGAGGTGCTCCAGCCCCCTGATCATCTAGTCTTGATTTTCACCAGACCATATTGACTGTGCACTAGATCATCAGGTTCATTTTTATAGATTGGATTACAAAATCATAGAATGGTTTGGGTTGGAAGGGATCTTTAAGATGATCTAGTTCTAAACCCCCTGCTGTGGGCAACAACACCTCATACTAGACGAGGTTGTTCAACCTGGCTTTGAACACTTTCAAAGATGGAGCCTCCACAACTTCCCTGGGGCATCCTGTTCCAGTGACTGATCACCATCAAGGAGAAGAATTTCTTTCTAATGTCCAATCTAAGTTGAACTGAACTGAGTTTGAAACCATTACCTTTCCATCCTATCACCCCACACCTTTGTAAAAAGGTCCAGCTCTCTTGTAACCCCTTCAACTACTGCAATGCTGCTATAAGGTTTCTCCAAAGCCTTCTCTCCTCGAGGCTGAAAAACCCCAACTCTCTTGGCCTGTCTTCATAGGAGAGAGGCTTCAGCTTTATCCTCATTGTGACCCTCCTCTGGACTTGCTCTAACAGTTCCATGTCCTTCTTGTGTCCTATTATTCTTCTGATGGATTCTGATCCTAAAGATCATTCTTTCCTAACGGTTACACAAAGTACTACAATACTGCTGCTAATTCACAAAGGTAAGTTTAGTCTCTTGGCAGTGCACAAACCCTATTTAGAACCAAGTTACTAACTTCTCTTCACAAGTCATTTGACAAGTACACTACAATTTCCAATTCTTTCTGAAATTCCAATCTGAAGCAAGTAAAAATTATTTGGATTACTTCTAACTGCCTGTGCACCAAGAAAGATGTTGCTGAATCATTCCAAATCAATATACCCATCTTCAAACTGCCTTGTAAAGGCCTTACATGACACCTTTTTAGGAGATATAATGCCTCTTCTATTCAGATTGCACAGAAAGGGTGGCTGCCTTAACTGTCAAGAGCCTGGAGTGAACGTTCTGAAAACCATAAGCTATACAAGCAACAGGCTGGAAATGCTGAGTGGCAGCATATTGGATTCCATAGCATCCAACAGAAATATCCAGCACTAACAGACAAGTAACAGTAAAAGGCATATATTGGAATGAGGAAAAATGAACAGCACTACTCTGCCTTACTAAGACAGGCAGATTTGTTTTCTTGCCTTGTAGCTTCAGTTTTCTCCCCTTAACAGTATTTATTATTTGATGTCCTCTGGAATCTACTTATTTTCATATTCTTTCCCTCTACACTAATCCTACCTATCAAAATCAGTCTGTCCTCTTGACCTTCTCCTACATCTGAAAATCAAAATAGTGGCCCGTGTAAGCTTGATTTCAGCCTCATTTGTTTTGTATCATCCTCAGTGCTAAAATAGTCACCCTACCAAGTGTATTCTATATTTTTGCTTTGATAAACAGATCCTGGTCAGTCAAGTAACTTAGGAGGACACACCTGGAGAACAAAGAGTGATATTCTACTGCATCTTTTTAATTGAGGTAATAGAAACCCAATGGAGTAATTACATTGTGCTCAACCACAAATCAGCAATACAGCAAAGGAGTGCAGAGCCAGATCAGGGTTTCAATCTATCATATTTGTATCAGAAACCTGGCATGCTCTGCCTCTTTTCCCATCTATAACATATGGGATGGAGATATTTACTCAGCTTTACTTTTTAAAATCCATTTTCTAAGTGAAGAGCATGGGCATGACTATTTCATCTGTAACAGATGCATTATATAAGGAAACACAAACTTCACTAAGAATAGTCTGAAGCTGCATACAGCCAGGCCACCTGAGCATTTACAAAACCAAAGAGTAAATTCAGCAGGAAGTGAGGAGGGATGCACACTCCATACCACCTCCAAAAGAATATATCTAAGCTACTTTACACATCCTAAACACTCAAAAAAGAACAATGCAACCAAGCTCAAACTGAACAGGAAATTCTGTATCTCACTTTTTGAAAGGCCTTATTGGAGCTTTCTTGGTATTGGAAAGGGGCCTACAAGAAAGCTGGAGAGGGACTTTTTACAAGGGCAGGAAGTGACAGGAAAATTAATATGTGAAGGAAAGTGAATCAAACTGAAAGAGGGTAGAAAATTATCTGAAAATTATTCAAACTGAAAGAAGGTAGATATGGGGAAAATATTTCCCCCCCCCCCAGGGTGGTAAGGCACTGACACACTTTGCCCAGATAGGTTGTCCATGCCTCCTCCTTGGAAGTGTTCAAGGCTGGACTGGATGGGGCTATAAGCAACGTGGTCTATTGGGAGGTGTCCCTGCGCATGGTAGGGGGGCTGGAATTAGACGATCTTTAGGGTCCCTTCCTACCCAAACCATCCTATAACATGACTCAAGAGTTTGTTCTGTAGCAGTCAGTTGACTTCTCATTACCTGGAGAAGGCTCACCACAGATGAATTCTCATGCTTCCTAATCCAAAGAGAATGATGCTACTTTAGTTTTCTCCAGCTAACAAAGTGGGAGAGTTCACAACCCAGCTACAACTGCAATTTGGCCTACACCATAGCGCACATGCTCTTAAAAATGAAGCTGTCTGGAGGACTGTTCTTAAGGACAGCAGCCAGAAACTAGTAAAGGAGAACAGTGTCAGGGCAACCAGAACTCCCCTGCAATTAGCAGCTTCTCTTTTGTTAAAAAAGTTTTCCTTCAAACTTTTCACTATGCCAGCAACTCAGTCTACGAACACTACACTGCCTTTGCAGGTTGCTGCGCCAGTTTCAAGTGGTACTTCTCAGAAGTCAGGGATGCCTGAAGCCTATTTCATAGACAAACTAATACTGTAGTCCTCAACACAAGAGCAGCAAGAGGTAGTGTGGAGAAGGCTAAGAGGAGATACCATTCTTCTCTACAACTACCTACAAGGAGGCTGGAGTAAGGCTAGTATTGGTCTCTTCTCTCAGCTAATAATAGGATGAGAGGAAATAGGCTTAATGTTCTATCCAGGGGAAGCTTCTGTTGGACATTAGGAGATTTTTCTGTAGTAAACGACTGAGGAGATATTGGGACAGGCTGCCCAGGGAGGTGGAGAAGTCATCATCCCTGGAGGTGTTCAAGAAGTATGGAGATGTGGTGCTGCAGGATATAGTGTAGTGGTCATGATAGCTGGGTAACAGCTGGACTCCATGACCTCAAAGTTTTTTACCAACCTTAATGATTCTATAACAGGAACAGTATGGGTAAGCTCCTCCAAGCCATAGTAACCTGACCTACTGCCAATTAATAGTGGCTCCTGACACCCAGAATGGTGGCTACGGGACACAAAACTAATTAGCAATGCAAAAATATTGTTTTTTAAAGAAACATACTATGCTGTAACCAGCTTCTTACAGATGGCTTCTGAAGGCAAAACGGTAGAAACATCTTAGCTTTCAAACTTTTTTAGACAGGCATAACTTGGTAGTCCTTCCAGAAACAGAATCTTTAGTCAAAGATTTTTAAGAAGTGGTTTTTAAATGTTTCATTCCTATGTATCACTCAGGAGTCACCTTGTTAAAAGTACTCTCCTTGAAGTAAAAATAATTATACTCTACAGAGGAACAAATAGAACTCCTCTTTTGAACATGAGTTCCAGACAGAATTCCTTCCCACCCGTTCTTTGCAGGAGACATAATAGTACCTAAATGACATCTCCATGGTTCAAACCAAAATGGTGACAATTATTAAAACTCTTTTTCTTCTTTTGTTAACCCCTACAATTTTAGTTTCAACATTCCAAGTTCCTCCAAGTTTTCTTATCCAAGTACTTCAGAACATTACTTTGTCAGACATCTGGTTCAAATGGAAACCAGTTAACAGTGGCTTTCTTGAAACCCTCCTTGGTGCTGTTCTCAAATAAGAGCCATTTAAACAAGTTCTCCAAACACTTTCTTAAACAACTAACTCAAGTAACTCTTCTGTGCTCTATGGTCTTAAATGGGAAAGTTTCCTCAGAAGGTTATTTTGACTTCAAGTACATGAATTAGAAAAGTTAGAAGGTCAACGTTCACAACTGAAAAAGCCAAAATAACTAAGAATAAGGGTTGTAGAATGTTGGCAGATGAAGTATATTCAGTTGTCAACTTTTAGAAATGGTAGACTGAATTTTAAGCCTATCTTGAGCAGGACAAGAGAAATTTATCATCTGTCACAGAAAATATAGCACATAGCTTTTATATCGGTCCTCAAGAATACTTTTGAAATATTTAAGTGTCTTCCAGTGAAGCCACTCATTTTTTTTCCAGGGACAATCAAGTCATCCTGTCCTTTGCCTGCAGCTGTACAGTCTCAGACAGATCTAGCCAGTTGTCTGTATTTGGACAGACTTTATCCTGGTCACTGGCATAAGACCAGCGGCATCCTGGGCTGCATCGAATGAAGCGTGGCCAGCAGATCAAGTGAGGTGATTTTGCCACTCTGCTCTGCTGAGACCTCAACTGGGTCCAGGTGTGTCCAGCTCTGGAGCTCTCAATACAGGAAGGACACAGAGCTGATGGAGCAGGTCCAGAGAAAAGCCATGAAAATGATCAGGGAGTTGGAGCACCTCTGCTACAAGGATAGGCTGAGAGAGCTGAAGGTGTTCAGCCTGAGGAAGAGAAGGCTCCAGGGAGACCTAATAACAGCCTTCCAGTACCTGAAGGGAGCTTACTAGAATGATGGAGACTGTTTACAAAGGTCTGTGGTGATAGGATGAGAGGCAATGGCTTCAAATTAGACAAGAGCAGCTTTAGATTGGATGTCAGGAACCAGTTCTTCACCATGAAGGTAGCGGAATATTGGAACAGGTTGCCCAGGGAGGTGGTTGAGGCCCCATCCCTGGAGATAAGTCAAGGTGAGGCTTGACAGGGCCCTGGGAAACCTGATCTAGCAGAGGATGTTGCTGCTGACTGCAGAGGGGGTTTGACTTACATAACCTTCGGAGGTCCCTTCCAACCCAGACCATTCTATGATTCTATAAAACAGCTTCTGTGCAATCTGATGTGACCTACTTAAATATTTGCCAGTTAAATAGCATGGCTGAACACATGGCTAAGTGGAGTTAGAGCACTTTGCACTGAGAATTTGCCTTATTAGTACCTTGAACACCTATGGCTAACAAAACCACAGCCTTCTCTTTAAGTATCACTGGCAGACTAGACCAGATAAGGAGCTAGATTACCTTGTTGCATTTATGAGTTTGCTCACAATTTCTCTTCTGTGTATTCTCAGTTTCCCCCTCTTAAAAGCAGGAGCCTGTTTAAACACTGAGAAACTATGCTACATGACTTGTAATGAAAAGGTTGCATTTCTATCTTCCTGACAGGCCCACTGCTGCAGATGAGCACAAGAGGTGCTTCCCTTCTTGAAGAGATGACTAATAGGACTGTCAAATACTTGTAATGAACTCCAAAGATGACTGGGTTTATTTTGAGGGATTGTTATCACCAACTTGAAAATTCCTTTTATGCAGGTAATATGCTGAAAAGCTTGGTGTGACCAGGCAATTCCAGTGGCTACTCAAACCTTGCATTTGCAAAGAAGCTTTGATGCAGCTCTGCAGGTTTGTCAAATTAGAAGCATGATGAAGGCAATTTGCTTGGTCTGTTGTGCAGAAAGTATAAATGGAAGGAATGACTTGATTGTGCACAGCATGCCAAATGGTTAAATGAAGCATTAGGCTTAGCATTAAAAGCAGCAGCACTGTTAGGAACAATTTGCAGGGAAGAAATTGGCAGATGCATAAATAACTGTGTGGGCTTTTTCTGCTTCTAACCAAGATTACACAGTACAGCTTAGAGAAAATAAAAAACACCCCAAAAATGCACAAAAGAAACCCCCCTTGCCCCAAACCTATAACTAGGCAGCCAGAACATTGGCAATTTCTATCTACATTTCAGCACTGTACAGAGAAAATTTTTCAATTATTTGTTTAATTTTTGTTAGGAGAGAATGTTAGCATAGGCACTCACCTTAGAGAGTATTTTGAGTGCTTGATGTAGAAAGGTTCTCTGGGACATACAAATTTCAGCTGCAATTTAATAGAAAGTGCTTAAAAGTGCAGTGTATCTAAGCTTAGCATATTCTATTTATGACATGCCTAAGATAAATCAGGTGACTTAAAATACAGCTTTGCAGAGAGCCAGGGTTCAAAAATAAAGCACACCCACACCTGTGCGTAGTGAAGATAAAATTCACATCTCAATATTTTAATGAAGTTTAAGAAATCAAACAAGTCAGGATAAGAAATCTATGCAAACTATAATCTGGTTTTTTTTCAGTTGCAAATACATAATAAATACTCTCAGAAAAAAGAGGAAAATTCTTCCACTGTATAATACTGACTTTTGAATTTAACAAACTAGGACTGAACTAATTATTATTACATTCATCTGTCAGGAGAAAATAAAACCAAACAACCACCAAAACACCACACAGCACAGTTCACCTGTTGAAAGGACTTGTGAAAAACTACACTTAAAACAAAGTCTGTCAAACTTACCAGGTGTGTTGCAAAGGAATTATTCCTCAGGTTAACCTTTAAGGTGCATGATTCCCCAACTCTTGTGGGAGGAAAAGTGTAGAGCTTTTCTCGTGCATAGACTCCTCGAATTTTCTCATTTTGTCTGATTTGAAAAAAGGATTTAAAAGAGATGATGATTTCCTGCTTATATGTTCTGGATATATTGATTGCATACTTTGAGAGAGTATTTTCCTCAGACTAAATGAGGAAAATTGGAAAGATAATGAAGACATTAACTCCCTGAAGTTTTATAGGCAACACATTTTAGCCAGAAACAATACTGAAAGCATTCCTGTGGCAGAAATATCTGTACCTTAACTTATAGCAATATACACACACTTTCACAATCTGAATTTCCCTTCCACATGCTTCACTAGAGAACTAGACTCTTCTCAGAGATGCCATGTCTAACTACATGCCATATTCAGATCATCTTAGAGTGAAAGAACTGGAAATGATCATAAGACTGAAGAACGCCACAGTTAAGGTACGCAAGTGTAGTGTTCTCTCAGAAGTGATTTGACAGCTCTATGGCCTCTCCAAAAGGGGAGCATGCAAAAGGTTCTACTGCTGATCCCAGTTCATTTACACCAAAAAATCATGGTTGGGCAACTTAGAAACCCAGTTCAAATGAAAAAGGATGGGGATGCATGGCTGAGCAACAAAAAGGCACTAAAAGGTTTGGCAAGTTTGAGCTTTGCAGATGTTTACTCTTGAACATAGAATCATAGGATAGTTCAGGTCAGAAGAGACTCAGGAGGTCTCCAGCTCAACCTCATGCTCCAGTTGGGGTCAGCTGTGAGGTCTAACCAGGCTTCACAGGGATTTGTCCAGTCAGATCCTGAAAAACTTTCAAGGTCAGAGACTGGACAACCTCTCTACACAGGCTGTTCCACCACACAGCTGTCCTAGGAGTAAAAAATCATATGATCATAGGCTTGGGTTGTTCTCCACCACCACCTTTTTAACCAGCTGCAGACTCTCACTTCAAGCTTTGTCCATTGTCCTGGTTTAAGACAGTGCTCTCACAAGCAAGGCCCCAGACAAAAGACTGGGAGGGAACATGACCCAAAAAGAAGTTCAATTGAAATAACCAATGGACAACTACCTTAGCTGTTGTGTAGAAAAGCACAGCAAAAGCAGACGCAGCAGCAGAAGCCAGTGATGAAATGACCACCCCACACCCCAAGCTCACAACCAACACCCGGTTGCTGCTTCCAGCTTGAGAACAGAAAGCTTCCCACATTACAAGCCCATGACACTGATTTTGAAGCTGGCATGGCAGCAGCACTGTATTGAACACGTCTGCAGGTTCAGCTGGCTAAACCCACGAGATCTGTACACACCCAGGTTCTTTCCGACGAGCTTCCGAGCAAGGCTTTCTTTCTACTGCAACTGGAAGCTCAACTGTGGAGGCATTTGCAGAAGCTTTTGCAGTTGGAGTTTCAATTTCTTTTTCAGAACCCTGTTGGCAAAAGAGAAACCTTTAACGAAGATTGCATTCAAAAGTATTTAAGTATTCAAGCACGCAAGTCATCTCCTTTACACTTTAAGTGAAAAAAATCTTGGATTGGGTAATGTTTGAGGAACAGCAGAGTTTGGATTACTGAGACAGAAGCAATGATTTAGGAGGAATGCTTTAACAGGCTCGTGTGTCTTGTGAATGCTTTATCTGTTACAAGCCAGCTCACAACAAACTAGCAGCACAGGTGCAATCTCGAGAAGGCTGCTAGCAACCAAGCTTTTAGTAAAAGCCAAAACAAACCCCAATTCCTCTGCAGATCTTCCGCCCATATGCCTGGAGAACAGCTAAGTCAGTTAAACAAGCGCTCAGGAAGAAGGCAGGCATAGATCATCGTTAGAGCTTCAGTGCTCACAACGGCAAGCAGCTCTGTAATAATTCTCAATGATAACCAATTGATGTGGGTTTGGGAGTTACCCACCCCCCCACACTTGTTAAATGACCCAGGATAAAACAGCCAGGCTGGAAGTTTAGATGAAGCTCTATTTACAGCTCAGCACAATGTACAAGCAGATATGTACACTACACACAGGAATATTTACAGAAATATACAAGGTAAAGGTAATACAGAAACACGACACCCCTCCCAGAAATCAGAGACCCCAGGAGGGGCTCCCAACCACCTTTCCACCTTCTCCCCACCCCTACACCTTACCCCAAGGTTTTGAGGATCGGCCAGAGGAGGAGTTAGAAGAAAAAGTGGTTAGTGAAACTAATCAGCAGAGAGAAGTTCAGAAGCTTCTAGATCGAGATGCTGCGCCCCTGAGGCTGCGACAAGCCCGACAGACACCGACTGCCCAAGTGGCTTATCTTTTGTTTTGAGTACTTATTCCTAAACATCTCAGCAAGCCTATGAGTGAAGTAGACATCACCATTGTTTTCCTTTCACAGCATACAGTATAATTTTCTCTATTAAAATATTCCAATTAGCCTTAAACCAGCACACCAATACACCCTTGTCAGAGCAAGGTCTCTCCAAAGAGTTAGATTCTGATAATGCCTTATACCCTGATTAGCACATTCAGAAATTAGGACAAAATATTTACCATTGTCAGGACCCCCATTCTGCATACTCCAACACAACAAGATCAGATCACCCTAAGAGGATACTTCACAGAATCAAAGAATCATTTAGGCTGGAGAACACCTCCAAGATCAAGTCCAACCATTACACTAAAACTACCAAGCCTGCTGTTAAACTGCATGCCTCGGCACCACATCTGTACATCTTCTAAATCCCTCTGGGAAAGGTTACTCCACTTCCCTGGGCAGTCTGTTCCAGAGTGTGACAACCCTTTCAGCAAAGACATTTATCCTAATATCCAACATAAACCTACCCTGGAACAACCTGAGGCTGTTTCCTCTTGTCCTATTACTTGTTACCTAGAAGAAGAGACCAACACCCACCTCACTACAACCTCCTTTCAAGTCAGTGTAGAAAGCAAGAAGGCCTCCCTCTTAGTCTCCTCCTCTCCAGACTAAATAACCTCAGCTCCCTCAGCTGCTCCTCATAAGGTCTGTTCTCTAGACCCTTCACCAGCTTTGTTGCCTTCTTTGGATGTGCCCACAGCACCTCAGTGTCCTTCTTGTAGCGAAGAGCCCAAAACTGAATACAGCACTCAAGGTGTGACCTCATCAGTGCTGTGCAGAGTGGGACAATCACCTCTCTAGTCCTGCTAACTATTTTTTGTGATACAGGCCAGGGTGCTGTTGGCCTTCCTGGCCACCTGGGCACACTGCTGGCTCACATTCAGCCAGCTGTTGATCAACACCCCCAGGTTATACTCCCTTGAACAGCTTTCCAGCCAACCTGCCCCAAGCCTGGATTGCACTCTTGTTATGACCCAAAGTGCAGCACCCAGCACTAGGCCTTGTTGAACCTCAGGCCATTGGTCTCAGCCCATTGTTCCAGCCTGTCCAGGTCCCTCTCTAGAGCCTTCCTACTCTCAAGCAGATCAGCACTCACACTCAGCTTGATGTCATCTGCAGACTTAGTGAAGGTGCCCTCCATCCCCTCATGTCAATAACTGACACAGATACTACACACAACAGGCACCCATGCTGACCCCTGGGGAACACCACTAGTAGCAGGTTGCCAGCTGGATTTAACTTCATGTACCACAACACTGAGCCTGGCCCTTCAGCCAGTTTTGGGGTGGGGGTTTTTGGTTGGTTGGTTTTTTTGTTTTGGTTTTGTTTTGGGTTTTTTTGGTGGTTGGTTAGTTTGTTTTGTTTGGCTGTGGATTGTGTTGGGTTTATTTTGTTTGTAGTTTTTTTATTTGTTTTTCCCTTTTTCTTTTTCCCCTCCACTCAAAGTGTGCACATGTTCAAGCCATGAGCAGCCACTTTCTCCAGGAGGATGCTGTAGGACATGGCAAAGGCTTTACTGAAATCCAAAAGCCCACATCCAGAGCCTGCTCCTCACCCACTAAGCCTCACCTTCGCCAAGAGCCAATTTGAAATTCTGCATTGCTTAACAAAATTTAGCCAGATACTGTCAAGTGCCCCTGAGGTCACAACATCTTGAACAAAGTTAAAGAACCAAAAGAACCTCCCACACTTAGGGTTGTACAACATTATCTCCATCTTTGAAAGGGTGCTGACGTTTTAGACAAGCAGTTGATTCCCTTACGCAAGGAAGATTAGAAAAATAGATTCATCTTCAATAGAGCTGCTATGACAAATTTGTCTTTTAGACATTCATTCCTTCTATTGAAAGAGCTGCTAATCAGTCTGTCAGAAATAGCAGCAGCCAAAAAAAAGAAAGAAATTTTAATTTTAAATAATATTTTTCAGTTGCAAATAAGCCACGAAGCACAGGAGAACCCAATACATCAAGACAAGAAAGGATTTGTACATGTGTCTTGTTTCAAGAGCTTTTCATCCCCTCCATGTAGTGAAAAATGATGGGTGTCAAGCCTCAGTGTTATCACTCAAATCGTAACTTATCAATAAGGCAGGTTTACTGCACGAGGAGGAGAATGATCAGCAGTTTCCCCAGTCTGCATAAGGGCATCCTGAAGCACTTCATGCTTTATCATGGCCTCAACTGACCGAGAATTTCAAAGTACTTCAGGTTGGAAGGGACCTTTGAAAGCCATCTAGTCCACCCCCCTGCAGTCATCAGGGACATCTGCAACTAGATCAGGTTGCTCAGAGCCCCATCCAACCTGATCTGAAATGTTTCCAGTGAAGGGGCTTCTGCCACTTCTCTAGGCAACCTGATCAAGGGTTTCATTACCACCATTTCAAATCTGTCTTCCTTCTATCTAGCCTGAACTTCCTTCCTTTCATTTTCAAACCACCACCCCTTGTCCTATTACCACAGGCCCTGCTAAAAATAAGTGTCCACATCTTTTCTGTAGGCCCTTTTCATAGAATGGTAAGGTTGGAAGGGGACCTCAAGGATCATCTAGTTGCGACCCCCTGCCATAGGCAGGGAAACCTCCCACTAGCACAGGTCACTCAAGGCCTCCTCCAACCTGGCCTTGAACACTTCCAGGGAGGGAGCAGCCACAACCTCCCTGGGCAACCTGTTCCAGTGCCTCACCACCCTCACTGGAAAGACCTTCCTCCTGACATCTAGTCTAAATCTCCCCTCTGCCAGTTTAAACCCATTGCCCCTAGTCCTGTCGTTGCAAGACCTTGTCAATAGTCCCTCCCCAGCCTTCCTGTAGGCCATCTTCAGATACAGAAACGCCACAATAAGGTCTCCCTGAAGCCTCCTCCTCTCCAGGCTGAATTGTCTCAGCCTGTCCTCTTAGCAGAGGTGCTGTAGCCTTATTTCTGCAATACCCAAAAGATGATGACACTTTGTACTGCTGATAATAATAATGAAACCAGGACTCTCAGCAGAAGGTTGTGTGTTAAGTATTAAGAAATTCAGCTCAGTCTGCTGCAAAATGAAATATTAACAAGTTACAAAGTTACATGGCTTATGTACTGTGTAAATTGCAAAAATGGTATGCACTTAACCTTTGCAACAGCTTCAGACAATAACAGGGATTCTTTATGAAGTCCTCAACTTTGTGAATGCTAAAAGAGCTATCAGGCCAAAGGTGTTGCCTTAGCCTTCAGGCAAATTCTTGTTAGTTCCTTGATTCCCCCAAAAGGACAAACGAGATAGAAATACCAATCCATGACTTCCATGCACAACAGTGATATTCATTCTGAGCTCAATGAGCTCAGAGCCACACCTGGTGACAGCCTAACAAGTGTTTCTCAGGAAAATCACAAGGAAAGAAGTTTAAACTGCCAATATTGAGAGTTTGGTGCTGCAAAATACATGGAAAATCCTTCCTTCCTTTGTCTCTGGTATCAGTTTTGGAGACATGATTATTCTGACTATGAGCTCCTGACCATGGTTCCCAGTGTTGGGGACTGCATGCACAGAGAATAGTCAACTGCAGAGCATAACCAAAATAATCACAGTTAGTTTTTCAGGAAAAAGTGGTGACTGTCACAGATTTTCCCCAGCTTCACCTGTTCTTCAGTTCTTTCCTGAGCTCTCGCAAATTTTTCACTTCTTCTGAAGTAGTGCTATAAATAAATCCCAGGCAGTCACTCTGAATGACAGGCAGTCAGTCTTCCCACTTCTTCTATCACAAGTCACATTAAGCAGAACCACAGCCCTCTGCCTCAGCAAAACCTGCAGGATCTGAGCCCTCTTCAAAGTTGAAGTAACATCATCTAACCTCTCAAGCCCTCCAGCATAATGGGTTAACACTGACTTGTCTCCTTGACTAAGACTGGATCTGATTTAAAAACCTTCAATAATACCAGTAAAGGTTCCATGTTGACCTCTTTCAAACAGATGCATAGTTCCTTACCTAGTTGGCAAAGCACTTCCCTTTCAACTCTAAAGATCGTTGACACATGTCAAGTGTTCTACACAATTTTCCCCATAAACACAAAGAGATGTTGGAAAGATCCAATTGTTAACAGCTTAAAAAAAATATAACCAAGAGGAACAAATCTAAGGAGATAGTTCAAAAACACTAATAGCAAGTTGTGCTGTTTCAAGGTTTATACAGCTGATACTAGGCACCTTTTAAGAAAAGGATTCTTCAAAGCTCTAGATTTCTAACAAAGAATTAACCTTCTCTCCATCTTAACAATCTTTAAATGGACATGACATAGAAGCTTTCCTCATCTTAAGGACAATTGTATTCAAACAGATGAAAGCTGAATTAAAAACCCAAACCCCACATTAACAAATAGGTAACTAACATTAACGAATAACTAACAAATTAGTTCTCATTCTTCAAGCCAAAATGATAAGTTATTTAATGTACACCTCTTCAGCAACAGTTAACTGCTGGGAAGAATAAGAAGTCTACAAAATAAAAAGTAAGGTACCTGATCAAAGGGTGAGGTTCCTAGTAAAAACAGGCTTTGTAATTTAAAGAGAGATCCCAAATCTTTATCTGGGCTTCTTAACAAAAATCAAGTCAAACTCTCTGGAGCAGACAGCAAAGCAAACAGAGCAATACTGAATGTACAAAACTCAGTTAGCTAAGCATTAGAAATAATTCTTTCTAATAGCAATAGATTCTCTGTAGGCTTCTCTTGTACGGATGGTGAGGTTGGGATTTACAGCAAGAGGACAGAAAACAAGTGGAGTCTCCCCTGGAGAAATTCAAACCAACCTCACCATTACTCTGTGCAACTTTAGGTGACACTGCTTCAGCAAGGGGCTGGACTACATCTGCACATGTCCCTTCTAACTGCCACCATGCTTTCATTTTGTGAGTACTGCAGAGTAAAAGTAACATATTACCAAGTATGTGTGGTCAGGACAGCATGAATAGTAATTATATACTCACTATTCCAGAAAAAAGAAATCTTATTGTGTCTCTGCAACTTGATTTCTCAACTGGGTGGCACTCAAGGTCCCAGAACTGGAAGTAATCCCCTTCATCTCCAGGTAAAAAGACTGCAGCAACCTACAAGAGAAAAATATTGCAGAAACTTATTAAAATGATCTACACATCTTCACAACTTTACACACACAAAGTTGCAGCTAAGCCAGCACAAAGTTTACACACCAGAAAACATGTATCCACGCGTAGGTGGTATTGTGGAAAACAATACAGCTTGTACAAGAGAAAAGAATTCTGATGAAATAAGGTTGTGCAAGAAAAGTAAAACAAAATTTCAGCTTATCTATTTGAAGTTAGCAAGTGCTTGCATAACTAATTCTATCGGTAAAGTGAGGCAGAAGGGGACCAGGAGGGCAAATATATGCAGCTGAAAGACAGCGATACCTTCCTTCATCTGTCAGCTAAGGTGTGAACAACTGCACTCCTCCAGCTCCAAGTCTGCAGCACACTGAGCTACAACTGCTAGAATGTCTGAAATTTAAACCAACTTGCAGGCTGTACATTTGATCATCCTTAGAGGTCACCAATAGAACAAAGGCTGTCTCTGTAGTGCTGACCCAGGTTAACTCAAGAGCAAACTTGCATTGTTTTCAGAGGTGAGGATTAGGGAAGAAAGAAGGGAAGCAGCAGAATAGATCACCACAATGACATCTAATTAGCCAAATGTTATCAGACCCACTGCAAAAAAACCAGCAAACTATGACAGCACTGTACCTTATCAGCTCCAGCCAACAACATGACATGTCAATAATGCAAATGCTATTCAAATATGTCTGAAGTAAGATTGCTCAGAGACAAACATGATTGTTTACATTCAAGTCATGGTTTTCAAGATCATAAAGTAACTGGAAAACTGGACAAGAGTGAGGTTTCCATCAACAGACTGAATTGCAGCTTCATAAATGTCATAACAATCCAGAACAATTAAAAAGTGTTCATGAACAGATAAGACCTGAAGGTGTATTGAGGATGAAGACGAGGGACAACAGTCCTACAGAAACTCATTCAGTATGTCACTGCATGTGCTTTATAACTGTGGTTATGAAACCCTCTAGTGGCCAGGAAATTAAATTGAAAGTCAAACTTAAAAAAAACCCCGAAAAACAACAACAACAACAAAAAAAAAAAAAAACAACACACAAAAAACCCCCACCCCAAACAAACAAACAAAACCAAAAACACCCAAACAACTTTCGGAACAGACCAAAAAAAGGTTCTCCAACAAGTGTGCTAAGACTGCTTCTAAGGAAACAAAATCAGTTTTCGCACCACTTTAAGAACCCAATAGTATTTGCAGTTTTCTTGTGGATTTTCCCAAAACATTTAAAACCATTTTTTTTTCCCCTAAAGTAGATTAGCTTTAATTAAAAATCTCATTGCAAACTCAATCTACAGATTGCATAGAACCAGAAAATGGTTTGGGTTGGAAGGGACCTCCAAAGGTCATCTAGTCTGACCACCCCTGCAGTCAGCAGCAACATCCTCCACTAGATCAGGTGTCTCAGAACCTTGTCAAGCCTGACCTTTATTATCTCCAGGGATGGGGGTCTCAACTACCTCCCTGGGCAACCTGTTCCACCACACCTTCATGGTAAAGAACTTCCTCCTAACATCCACTTTAAGTCTACTCTTCTCTAATTTCAAACCACTGCTGCTCATCCTATCACTGGAGGCCTTTGTTGTAAAGTCTCTCTGTCCTTGTAGGCCCCCTTTAGGTACCAGAAGGCTGCTATTAGGTCTCCCCAATGCCTTCTCTTCTGCAGGCTGAGCAACTCCAGCTCCCTCAGCCTGTCCTCAAAGAAGAGGTGTCCCAGCCCTGTATAACAGCTGTTTCTAGTACACAGTGACTACCTGATACACCCCAGAACCCAGTTTTGGAAGATGATTATTTTATCATTATCAAATTGAAGCTGGCCAGCTTCAAAAACTTGTTATTTCAGAGACCTTCTCATGTAAGAGTCTATCCTACAACAGAAACATACTAATATGCTTGAAACATTTATCCATATCAGTTTACCTTCTCCTCTCCATGAGCTTCAAGAGTACCAGAAACACGGGAACATCTGAAAACAGGGCAAGCAACCCTACGAACACAACCAGGTCTGTCCACATCCTGCAAATGAAGTTACAAGTCAAATTCAGAAAGGGAAAAAAAAAACCACAATCCCCCAAACCAAAACACAAACCCCCAAACACTCTCTCATACACACCACTCTTGCAAAGGGCTGAAGAAAATAGACCAAATCAAGCTGCTTTTAAGTGGGCAAATAATACTGACTTCCTAAATGCAGATGACTAAAGACTTCAACTGCTGCAAGATTTCTGCAGTCACTATGACTATTGGCTTTCAGTTTATATGTGGTGCACTGGCTGGAAGATGGCATGCTTGGTCTTCTAGGCTACAGCTGAGAGTGCTACATGACCATTTTATATCATTTTACAACAACGTACTCTAATGATTCTAGCATAAAATCTAAGTAACCATCACAGCATTCCAGCCTATCAAAAAATAGGCAGCACTTACAAATACCAGTGGTATAGCTGCAATAATGGCACTGGTAACTTAGATTACCTACAGAAATACTATGCACAGCACAAATCTGTTTGCATGAGTCTCAAAACAAGGCAAGCCCAGCATTCTGGAGCCAAAAGGGACACCCATCTTGCATAGAGTTATCATCCCTGGACGTATATAAAAAAATGTGTTCATGTGGTACTCAGGGACATGGTTTAGTGGTGACCTGGCAGTGCTGGGTTAACAGTTGGACTTGATGATCTTGACAGTATCTTCCACCCAAGAAGATTCTGTGAACACTTAGGGTAATCTGGATGATAATACTGGGTGAGCATAAGCAAATTCTGTAATCCAGTAAGTGAACGAGACTTCATCTCACATTGCATTGACTGATTCATAGCCAGGAAGCACATGAAAGATTAAGAAAAAGGAGTAAAACACGTCCCTGATGTGGACAGGTACAAAAAAGAAACTTTATAACCAAGCTGATGCTGACACATATTGTTACTTGAGAGAATGGAGGGAGAGAGCGCAGCAGGAAGAAAGGAAAAAAAACCAAAAGATTTGCATAAAACTACTAAGGTAAGCATTCATTTACTTTAACATAGGGTGGTGCAACCAATGACAAATGCCACTTGACATCTTCATCCCCTTTGTTCTCCATTTCCAGATAACTCCCTAGAAAAGAAATATCAGACTAGTATATTATTCACAGATTGCATTGGGTTGGAAGCAACCTTCAGGTGCCATCTTGTCCAACCGCCCTGCAGTCAGTAGAGACACCCCCAACTACATCAGGCTGCCCAGGGCCACACTGAGCCTGATCTTGAATGTCTCCAGGGACTGGGCCTCAACCACATCCTTGGGCAATCTGTTCCATTATTTTACCACTCTCATAGTAAAGAACTTCTTCCTCATGTCCAACCTAAATCTCCCCTGCTTCAGTTTCAAACCATTGCCCCTCATCCTATTGTCATAAGCCTTTCTAAAACAGTCCTTCCCCAGCCTTCCTGTAAGTCCCCTTCACATCTCCCCCAAGGTCTCCTCAAAGCTTTCTCTTCCCCAGGCTGAACATCTCCAACTCTCTCAGCCTGTCCTCATAGCAGAAGTGCTCCAGCCCTCTAACCAAAATCCTCAATACCAGAAAAAAAAAAAAAGCTAAACACTACTACTAGAACAAAAACCAAAACCAATCCGGTATCTAGATCACAAAATGACAGCTTCCTGTTATGTGGAGAACTTCAAGCATTACTGGAATTAAAAGTATAGACTAAGGATTCAAGTCTCCATTATCAACAGTGTCCTCCTTGATCATTAAGTACCAGACAAGGACAGCCAGACTCATAGTTGACATTCCTAGCATTTTAAGAAAGAACATTTCTTTGCTTCACACAGATTTATCTCACATCTTAGGGACAGAGATGAGGAGAATGGGTCTACTGCAGAAGTGCACTGACCAAAAAGAGCTTTAGCAAAATGCAGTATGCTCGTAACACCCTTTGCTCAGGCACAATACTGTCACATTCATCATAGCTGCTTAAAACCAGGCAACTGTCCTGTATGTCTGTATGCAAAGCTATCTGAGGGAAAAGGTGTGGCAATACTGAAATGGGACGGAGAAGGAGAGGGGGGTGCAAAAGAAAAAAGAAAGGAGGAGGGGGGGGACAAAAAAAAGAAAGAAAGGAGGGAGGGGGCAAAAAAAAGGGGGGAAAAAAGGAAAAAGAAAGGAAAAAGGGGGAAAAGGGAATTTAAAACATTTTAAAATACTTCTGAACAGAGTTCCATCACAAAGGAGTTACATTTCAACCTGAAGCCGGGAGAGGGAATCTGATCAGCCACACTTATCAGACATAACGGACAATACCAAGTCAAGTCATTAAATTCCCAAACAGGCAATATTGGACATGACACCTCTGAACACAAGGCACTACAGATGCTGCACTTAGTAAGTGCAACAAGTGTTACCTGAGCTGAGGCCCGGTCTCGTCCTAGGAAAAGATACAGTTCTGTTCTTTATCTCCACTTTCGTCACTGGGAGCACTGAGAGAGGCTTTGCCACACAAACAGCGGGGCCCGCAGACTGTGGAGTAAGTACACCACACCTTCTAGGTGGAGAGTCTGTTCCAGGCACGCTCCCTGCAACTGCCTCATGGATCTGCACTTTGATAGACTTTGGCACAATGAGGAGAAAAGGAAAGATATAAGTAGTGAACATGGACATACTAACAACTCAAATGACTTCTGTTTCCCAGCGCTGGAAGAGCTTGTGATTGTTACACTCCAACAGAGAAATGGTCTCCCAGGTTAAACCACCAGGTCTTCTCAACTTTAGCTTGAAGTTTAAAGATTCTTGGGACAAACTTAATTCAGTAGAATAGGAACATTTGTTATTCAAATGCTTTAATTCAATAGGAAAAATAATTTGGACAAGTTAATTGACAGTTCCTACAACACTCTCTGCTCACAGAGAACAG
This sequence comes from Ramphastos sulfuratus, assembly GCA_013399055.1. NCBI lineage: Eukaryota > Metazoa > Chordata > Aves > Piciformes > Ramphastidae > Ramphastos > Ramphastos sulfuratus. The sequence goes on along the minus strand of WBNM01027868.1, from coordinate 415,052 downwards.
AAACAGAGCTGCCTTACTCAGAACAAGGTATGTGTTCACTTCTGCTACATCATCACCACTCCCAAAAAACTTCTGTTAATGCTAGGAAAATCATAGAATCATTTTGGTTGGAAAAGACCTTTGAGATCAAATCCAACCATTCTCTAACTATATCAAGTCTGGTGCTAAACTGTGTTCCTCAGCACCACATCCCTGCAACTTCATAAGTACCTCCCTCTTGGAGAGGCTACTCCAGTGTTTGAGAGCCCTTTCAGTGAAGAAGTTTCGCCCAATATCCATCTAAATCTCCCCGGTGCAACTTGAGGCTAATTTCCTCTTGTTCTAATACTTGTTACTAGGAGAAGAGACTGACTTCCACCTTGCTCCAGCCTCCTTTCAAGGATTCCTTCCTTACATTCTCCACTTTCATCCTAGTAGGTTCCTTCTCTTAAATCCTTTTCTCATATTGTACAGCATTACACAGTTAATTATGTGCAGTCTCCATTTTCTTCTTAACTCTTCCACAACTTCCCTGTTTGGTGTATTTTTAAGACAGTTTCCAACTCTGTTTTCACAACCTCACCTTCTCCCATCAAAAAGGAATATAGAGAGATATTGTTGTATCCTCTCAGGTGTCTTCTATTTCTCTTTCCAAAGTTGTTATAAGTAACCCAAAATATATACTGGCTATAAAATTCCAGGCATTTATTTCTTTGAGGGATATTGGAATCATAGAATGTTCTGGGTTAGAAGGAACCTCCAAAGTCATCTAGTCCAATCCCTTCTGCAGTCAGCAGGGGCATCCTCAACCAGATCAGGTTGCCTAGAGCCCTGTCAAGCCTCACCTTGAATATGTCCAGGGACAGCAGAGAGTCTTTCTGTTTTTACACTGATGAAAAAAGAAACTATTTGCTTCTTAAAATTTATTTCCATCCCTTAATTTAACCAGGGAAAAGGCTTGGATTAAAATGAATGAAGAGCAGGAACCTCTTCTAGATGTTCTTTATCAAAAGAAGCTTAGGTTTACCCTAAGGGAGCTCAAAAGGAGCTCTGGTGACTTGTTGAATGATCTCCTTTAACTTCTTTTATTTTAAAAATATTATACAGATTCTTTATATATAGATGTGTACATTTGTATGTAATCAGCTTTCCTAAGCATAAGGCAATGGTGGGTATGCAAAGTTCATTTCGCTGGCAGCTCAGTTTAAACATTGACACCACAGCATTTCTTCAGAGATGAATAAACTAAATCTCAGTTTGCAAAACAGCACCCTAACTCCATTTATCCTTTTCCCTTTTTTCTGAAAGAACTTCACAAAATTGAAGAGAACCATGGAAGCTGATAGAAATGTTATGTCACATCTAAAAGAATTAAGCAACATTACTAGACCTTGAGCACTAGAAGAGGCTGCCCAGGGAAGTGGTCGAATCCTCATCCCTAGAGGTGTTTAAAATGTGTGGATGTGGCACTTAAGGACATGGTTCAGCAGCAGACTTGGTAGTGTTGGGTTAACGGTTGCGACTTGAGGATCTTAGAGGTCTTTTCCAGCCTAAGCTATTCTATGACTTCATTCAGCAAAGTAAAAGCAAATTGCAATCTCAACTCTTGAATAAGTTATGTACCTTTTGTTCATTATCACAGTGGACGAAGATTAAGCCACTCCAAGGAATTACTGAAGGCTTTGTGGCAAGTGATGGATTAGGGCTGACCAGAATTTGTGTAGTGCTCCTAATAAAAGAAAAAAATTAGTATGATAGTCATATTAGAATTGAGAATCTAGAACAGATCTCACTAATTCCCCTCCCTCAAAGGATGCATTTTTAAGACAGCAAGTAAGTGATGATAGAAAGTCCAATTTAAAGTTTTCAGGTATCCGATGTATTATCAAGCTTTATTAGTCAGAAATTTCACATTAACACCCTTTATAACCATAGGGAAAGAGTATATCTCATCTATTAACATACATGACTGGTCAGGCCACTTAAAGCAGACAACTGAATGTTTCTGAAAACAAGCCAGTGAGGGAGTGGGTCTGTTCAAACAAAGCATGCTGCACAAACTGCATTTCAGGAATCTCTTGCACTAGTTCTAGAGGGGCAACTTGCTTTCCCTCCTGCCATGCAGACTGATCTCAGAAAAAAAAAAAAGAAAAGCCTTTCAATGTTATCAGCAGCTCCTATGGTTACTTAAAGCAGGAGACACTGAAGAGTAAACTCAGGTGAAGCAGTTGTGGCATCACACAGTAATTTGACCAGTGAGAAAAGAAATACTGATTTACAATGTTCCATACTCTATACCACAGGTGTTTCAGTGAAGAAAAGGAGAAAGTTTAGTCCAAGTGAATCAGGGGGTGGTCTGCTTGTTCTAGCATGGCAGAGTCAGTACTTGATCTCAGGACCTTCTGTGACCAGCACTATGAGATCAAGCCTTCTCATTTTCTGGCTTAAATCAGTTCAAGAATTCCGTCAGCTCCAGCCGTCACGGTGCATAGCACAAAAGGTTCTGGTTGGCTCCTGTCCTGACAGGATGACTGCTCTTGGCACAGCAGGGAAATGGTCCTGAAAAGTAGGAAACTGGGCAGGCACAGCTTGCTGGGCTTAGTTCAGCTGTTCCCATAAGTCTGTTCCCTACTTGCAGGCCTCTGTTCTTGATCCAGTGTACTTAATTGGACCCAACATGTGTTGTTTCAGCTCATTCTTTCCAAGTGAAGAGAGCATGCCTTTTAAAATCAGGCAGTGCAAGAAAACTCCTTGCAGAAGGCCAACAATTCCCTCTTTTTAATGAATCATTCCACAGTCTTGAGTCTGAAAGTAAGATGTCCTTACTTTCACAGCTACTGCAAAGTTGTTCATTGGTATCTCTTGTTGAAACCATGGTTCTGGGCACTGACTGAATCTTCAAGGAGTGAGTGCAGATACTGTAGTCCTTTCAGAGAACCCTTTTTATTTTGTTCTCACTACTGACCAAAGTTCTCCATCAGTACATCCAAGATTTTACATCCGGATGAATATAGAACTAAGTGTTACATATCACACCTTGCACAACTATTCTGGACTGAAAAGGAAGTAGTATCTAAGTATCCATTTGGGCAAACATCTACAAATTGAAAGCAACTACTTAAAACTTTTTTTTTTTTGTGGAACATGAGACTTTGTTTTAAAATGAGAGTAGTTTAATAACTACTTAAAAGCCTTTCTTAATTGACCTTAAAAAAATATCCTAAGTGAGAAGTGATCAGAACTCTCAAGAATTTTATTCTGAAAGAATTTGCTGACACTGCTGAGAAGTCTCTCACACACATGCTGTGATATTTTATTATTACTGTCCCAAAATACTTTTAATTAAGCCACAGGTGACCTGACATTGCCTTGTCATTCTTTTTGAACCTATAGGCATTAAGAAGCCAAAGGTTGAGTGGCTAGACCCAGTTTTGTCAGAATACAAAAGAAGTCCGTAAACAAATTCTGATGGATAGCACCACATTTGCAAAAGGAAAGGCTGAGTCTCCAGAAGAGAAGCATTCTGTAACAATTGTCATTTGGGGGTTGCTTGGTTTGTTTGGGAGAGGAAATCTTTTTTTGCTTTAAACTCACAGGTAAATTTTCAACAACAAACCAAACAGAAACAAACAACAAAGTCACAAACAACAAAAAACAAAAATTGAGACAGAAGATTTTTAAAGTTTCAGCTTTGTTGACTGTGCAGCTCATGAAAAATTGTGTTACTGTAGTAGTATTTCCAGGCACAGAAAACTCCTAGCCTCCAAGTAACTTTGTAGGTGACAAGAGAATATTTCCAGCACAGAGAAGTATGAAAGGATAAGGTCCTAAAATATCAAAGTGAGGTGACAAAAAGACTATACCTTAGAACTAAGTACTTCAATTGTTTAAACAAAGCAGAATTTTCTAAAAACTAACTACAATTCCAAAACTAAGTAAGTTCCTAAACTAACTACAAACAAGCTCATACAAAACCTCACCACAGTGTCAACACATGAAGGAACATGTGAGGGGAAACTCACTCTGGTTCAACAACTCCGTGCTGTGGGGTTACAGTAAGACAGCGAACTGGCCATGTAAGCTCAAATGACAATGTCCTCTTAGAGTTGTTGACAATTTGTACACGTCCAGTATCTGTTGTTCCACCTGTAAGATTGGAAACCAAAACACACAAAACAGAAGCTATAAAAAGCCAACATGTACAAAAATTCACAGGAGTGCCCAAGATTCCTAAATGCATCAATTAAGATAAAGCCTTTCCCACCCCATTTTTACCTCCAAAATGCTTTGAAATCTTCATAGGTATGCAGGGCATATAATGTGTACATATAGCATAATGAGCACACTAGCTCTGACAGTTCAAACCCAACCCATTGTCCTGGTTTGAGCTAGACCAGAGCTAATTCTGGTCAATGCTGTTATTTCTCAGCCTAGCATTTGCTCATTGAGGGCACTTCCTGAAGTTCAGGAGATGTCTGCAGACAGGGGCTGCTCGTAGCAGTGAAAATGCTAATGGGGAGAGTTACTGGCAAGGGATGAGCTGCAGACCAAAGTCACTGCTAAATCTTGTGCTGTACATTTGAATGCAGTAAGAGCTGGCACCTCAGGGGAAGAGCAGACAGTGCAAGTGACGCTTAAGTGATCAATAAGGGATTCTATCCCATGGATATCATATTCAGTGTAAAGCTGAGGCACCACCAGGGAAAAGTCTCCTTCTCCAATGGCTGGAGTCCAAGGAGGATTCTGTCCATTCCATCTTCCATCCTAATCACTGTTCCTGAATCCAGCTCCTGAATCAGATTCCTGTCTGCCACTAAGTCCAGTCAGGGACTTCACTAGGGGCTGCACACAGCAACAGTGATAATGATAACATCGTTGCCATTGGCTCCAATATTGGTTTCTATCTATTAGTAGCTGTTTTACTTCAGTGTTATGATTTTCATTAAAGCTGCATTGGTTTTCTTTCCCTCTCTCCCTTATTCCCTTTGGAAAGGGGGAAGGGTTTATAGTGAGCATCTATTAACTTAGTGACCAGCCTAATCCTAGCCCTTGACAACCACATTCTAAACAAGTTTACTGTTCAGATGTAAAGCTACTGCAGCAGCTGAGCCACATTTACAAACACAAAGTAATTATATAATACACAGTATGGTTATTTTAATACCCATGTGAGTATATTCATTATCTTCAAAACACACTTACTAATAGAAGGAGATGTCAAAGTCAAGCACTCAGGTTCAATAGTCCAAGGCTGCTGAGTGTCTGATTTATTCTGAACCAGTTCCTCAGTCTTCACAGGTAATGGAGGAACCTGAGGTCCTTTAACAGGAAGAACATCCAAACTTGCATTGATACGTCTGACAGCCTTCTCAAAACTGAAAATAAGATTGCATTAAACGTAAGTAATTTTTATTACTACTTTTGAGTAATTCTAATAGCCTACTTTGAGTATTTCTCACAATTTAATACTGAAATACGGAGTTCTTCACATAGGCCTTCAATTTAATTAAATTTTCCATTAGTAAGAAAAAAACCAGTTCAACAGCTACACCATGAGCCAGCATTTTCACAGAATCATAGAACCATTTTGGTTGAAGAAGACTTTTAAAGGTTACTTCCACCATAAAACTTTCTTTGAGTCCATGATTTCAAAGACCAGGTCTCAATCAGTTCTCCAAAGAAATCCTTACAGTGATGGACCACTTCAAGTGAGAGCATGGTGAGTTTGGGATTAGCTTTAGCACATACTGCCATATGGTCTGGACAAGGAGAAAGCCACAAAACCTCTACAATATATCTTTATTTCCATCCCAGACATCAAAAATTTATTGCAAGGGATGAAATGGCTACAGTCCTATTAGGACTAGAAAACCAGATGCTCCTTGGGAGTGCCTATGGAAAAAAAGCACCCAGTCTCTTTAGATGAGTAGGAGGTTGCAGGTAAAAGTTAATGGTGTCAGTTGAGGAAACAGTTCAGAAGCCATCCTGCTATATAGAGAAAAACACTGAGAAAAGCCATTAAGGTATTAATTGGAGCTATCCTCATTAGAGAAGCAGCTCTTAAAGAAATTACATTTTCATCACTGACACTGAAGCTTTCAATGAAAGGTGATGCACTTCAGTTAGACATTATTTCACAGTTAATCTTCTAGCTACATAACCTGTCCAGGTCCAAGGGACATCCAGAAGTCTGTTGAAGTACATCCACATCAGACAAGTAATACCCCAAGACAAAGAGTACAGTTCTTCGCATGTTTGCATAGAAAATATGGGCATGGTTTGTCTTCCGTGGGAGATCATATACTGAAAATTAGAGTAAGAGAGCAATCCTAGTAAGAAAAAAATCATCTCTAATGCTGAGAAACTACACAGACATTTAGGATACAGATCTAGGTAAAAATATGTTGGCTAAGATATCCCAGATGCCTCAAAACATTACCTACTACAAGTTCAGTTGTCAGGCATAGACCTGTGTTAAGGAGATGTAGCATATAGATCTAAATATGCATCAATGTCTGCTTATTAATTATAAAATAGCTGCTTTCCACCTTTATACAAGTGCTATGAACTAATCTAATTCTACACCAAATTGAAGTTTAGTTTTTTAGCCTGCCAAATCAGACCAAAACATTCCTAAAGCTTGGCAGATTCGACTTAAGAGAATTTTTTGTCTATCCATCTGTTCAATATTTCAGTCATTATACCTGCAAATATCCAAAAGGTCAGGAATGTCACAGTACAATTTAAAAATAATAAAAGCTTCATCTGAATGGTTAACTAGTCAAAGTCTTCTCCTTTCTTAGTGCTATTTCATATTGAAGAGACAGAATGATGGCTTTGACTTTACTCCTGAATCCCCTGCCTCCTCCTCACCAGCCATGCAGAGGTACAGAGCATGGGGTTTGTGCTCAATTCATCGCATTTCTGTCACTCCTTCCTCAGAGGAAGAACTCCTCACACTCTTCCCCTGCTTCAGTGAGGTGCCTCTCCACAGGAGGTAGTCCTCCATGGACTTCTCCATCATAAGTCTTTCCCATAGACTTCAGTTCTTCACAAACTACTCCAGTGTGGGTCCCTTCTGTGGGGTGCAGTCCCTCAGGAACAGACTGCTCCAGCACAGGTCCTCAGCAGGGTCATGAGTCCTGGCAGCAAACCTGCTCTAGCATGGGCTCCTCTCTCCACAGGGGTATAGAACCTGCTAGGAGCCTACTCCAGAGCAGGCTCTCCACAGGGCCACAGCCTCCTTCAGGCATCTACCAGTTCCAGCACGGAGTATTCCATAAGCTGCCCCACTTAACTGTCAAGGGCTGCAGGGGACAGCCTACCTCACCAGCACGTTCACCATAGGCTTCAGGGGAATCTCTGCTTCAGCAGCTACAGTACCTCCTCCTTCATTGCCTTTGGCATCTGCAGAGCTGTCTCTCTCCCATTCTCACTCCTCTATCCCACCTATTGTTGCACATCAACATTTTCCCCTTCTTCAATATGTTATCCAAAAGGCACTGTCACCATCACCAACAGTCTTGGACTTGGCCAGCAGCAGCATTCTTGGAGGCAGCTTACACTGGCTCTATCAGACATGAGGGAAGCTTCAAGCAGCTTCTCAGAAGCCGCCACCCCTGTAGCTCCCCCCAGCCCTACCAAACCTTGCCATTACACCTGTCCAATCTAAGACTTTTGGGTTCTGTAGTGACCAAAACAGAAATAGTGGAGAAATAACCGCGGTTCAAGCCTAAAAGGGCCTTTTTATCAACCCCCAAAAAAGTAGTGGGTTTTCCTTTCAACAAGTCATAGGCTTACCTTCTGTCACAAGCTGCTCCCCTTCAAATTCTTCATCAAATACAATGTCTCTCAATATGCTGTCTTCTGCAAGTATGTGGTTTTCTACTTCAGTTTCACGATTCCTAGATCTGTTAGAGAGAAAATGAAACGAGTCACTACACATTACCAGAAAGTATTGGAAACAGCAGTTTGAGAAGACTGACAAAACTGCAAAGAATCCAGCAGAATTTTTTCTTGATACATATACATATTCTTGATACATATACACCAAGCTCACATCTGTGAGCATTCCTTTAAACCTGAAATCTTCTCCTGATCTTGAAATTGTCACAGGAATACCTGCTCTGCTGCTGCCCAGTGAAATGAACCACTGAAATAATGGCTCCTGGACACTTGTTCTTTCAAGGTACTTGTTCTCTGCTGTCAGTCACACCCACACAGACTTCTGGTAAGTACCTCAAGTATCTGAGTGATGTCTCAGTCATCACAAGAAGTAGGAGAAAGCTATTTTGGTCACAAGTGAAAGCCTTTCGAGAGTAAAAATGGTCTAGTCAATGGTAGTGGCAGTTGGTGCCAGCCAACAGCAGGAATATGGAGCCAAGGAGCATGACTGCCAACAGGGCAGGAAAGACTGGGAGGCATCAAGATATAAAAGGTCCCAAGAAACACAGGAAGTTACATGTCAGTAAGAAGAAACCTTGTATTCAGATAGGGTCAGAGCTGTGGAATTGGAAAGAATACCTCACTACTACTTACTCTCAGGTCTAAGCTATTTACGAGGCTGCTGACCGCTTATATTTTCAGACTCAAGAACCTGAGCCACAATCAGATTAAGTAGATTGCTCATTTCACACCCCTGCCTCTAAATCCCAAATCATGTTCTTGTTCTAGTGCACTGTTAAGCCAGCATGGGATTTGACTGGCTTACAGCACTCTGTCATTTCCAAAGCAAGCATCTCTTCCAAATTATCAAGGGAGACTTCAGAGAAACTCCCACCAAGAAACAGTGAACTCAATCACCATGCACAGGAACCAAAAGCCATCCCAACGTCCAGAGTCTGAATGGTGGCAGGTGGAAGGGACCTCTGGAGATAATCTTGTCTAACCTCCCTACTGAAGACACAAGTCTAGTTCAAAACTTGACACTACTGAATTTCAGTACTACTCTTCTCATGAGCCTTTTCTTGACAAATTAGAACTACATACCTAATGAAAAGGGAAATATGAAGAGAGAACACAAGTCTCATCCAATACAAAAAAGCAAAACTCTTCCTCCAAACCCAATGCACTCAAATTGAAGCATATAAAAAGAAAATAAAAAGGAAATAAAACCCTTAGGTTAGGATTGCTGCCTCAGAATGAAAACATGACTTCAAATAAGCAACCCAAAACCTCCACAACTTACCACATGTGAGACTTAATAAATCCCTCCATATCATATCAACCACAAACACAGAATATTAGAGGTTGCAAGGGACCCCCAGAGTCCAACTCCACTGCCAGGATCCCCTAAGGTAGTTCACGCAGGAATGCATCCAGGTGGGTTTGGAAAGCCTCCAGAGAAGACGACTCCACAACCCCCCTGAGCAGCCTGTTCCAGTGCTCCACCACCCTCACTGTAAAGAAGTTTCTCCTCATATTGAGGTGGAACCTTCTATGTTCCAGTTTGTATTCACTGTTCCTTGTCTTATTACTGTGCCTTTTGGTTTGTTCCTGCTCCTTCTGAAAGCACATTAAAACCATACTCCTGGTAGCATCCACCTCTGGCTTTAACTATTAAACCTCCATCTCTGTGACAACAGCATCTTACCTACAATACTGCTGTCTAGAAACTTCATCTCCCCAAAAAAAATACACTGCTGCCAACAACATGGTCAATCTTTGGAAGTCATTTTCCACTGGATTCCATGTTATAGTAACCACCTGGTGAACCAAACAGGCAACACAGAAAAATATCTTGTTAGGACCCATGTTTAAAGCAAGACCAACTGTTGCAACATAAGTGAAAAAAGATTAAGTAGAAGTTAGGAGAGAATAAAGAATCTGACAGACATTCTCACTGATCACATGTATTTTTGTTTAAGTTCCAAACATTTGCTCAGAATCAGGTATTCATACTTACTTCATGTGTTCCTTCTCGTACCACAAACTTGTCTGGAGATACATTCAACCCCTCAGGATCCGTAATTCCTCCTACCCCTAGGTTTTCAAAGCACACTGCTCTAACATAGGCAGCCCGAGAACCTGTGTTTCTCACGTGCAAGGTAGCTTTCCTTATTTTTGAAGGCAATGATTCTTTCAGTTCTATCACATAGTTATCAGACAGTTTCTTAATGTTTTCTAAAGTTAAATTGCTTGTTCCTCCATATCCAGATAATGGTATCTGAGGGGGGAAAAAAAGGTTCAAGTCACTTAAAAAAAAAAAAAAATCCAGTGCCTCAAATAGAAGGAAGTCTCTTACTAAAATTTCTGCATAACTATGGCAAACTAAATGAGAGATTTACAGAAAGGCAACTGAAAAATACTTAAAATGTGAACTGAAAAGACTTTGCAAGAAATAGAAAAGCTGAAGTTTATTCAGCCTGTTTCAAGTTTTACTGAAAATTTAATGAAGGTAAATTCAGACTGGTTAACAGTTCTAGAGTTAAAAAAAAAAAAAATCATAAAATGCTTTAGGTTGGAAGAGACCTTTAAAGATCATCTAGTCTAACATGCCTGTACTGAGGAGGGACATCTTCAACTAGATCAGGTTGCTCAGAGCCCTGTCCAGCATGACCTGGAATGTTTCTAGAGATGGGGCTTCTACCACATCTCTAGGCAGCTTGTGCCAGCGTTTTACCACTGCTAGTGTAAAAAAAACTTTTATCTAGTCTACATGTCCCCCCTTTTAAAGCCATCACCCATCCTATCACAACAGGCCTTGCTGAGAAGACTGTCATTGTTTATGTCATAGGCCCTCTTTAAGTACTGAAAGGTCTCCCTGGAGCGTTCTCTTCTCCAGGCTGAACAACCAACTCTCTCACTCTTTCCTTGCAGGAGAGGTGCTCCAGCCTTCAAATTTTAGGCTACTTCTGAAACAGTACATGAAAATCTTCCTGCACTAGGGGAAAAAAAAAAAAAAAGAGTGCATGAAAACAGAGGCTAATGTTCAAACAGTAAAATTCAGTGCCCAAATAACCTTTAACAAGTATACAGATCTGTAGAGACTACATCTTGAGAAGCTTCATCTTTTCAACAGGAACAGTTTTTCAGTGCTAGATGTTTAACAACTATGAAAATACACATATACTTCAATCAGAAGTTAGGCTGGGCCTCTTACAGTAAACTTAATTCCTGGCTTTGATCGGCTCCCCAGCTGTTTCATTTCCAGCTTGGCAAAGCAGCAAGTTGTTCGAGTAGGTGTAAACACCAAATATATGTCAGTTTCTCCTTTGGGACAAATTTTGAGTTCCCAGTTAACAGTTGAGCGTTCTTCTGATCCAAATATACTTTTCAGCTATAAAAAACAGACAGCAGAAGGGACTACAATTGAAAGAACACAGAGCAGTAAAATTTGATTCACCAGGAACCCCAACTTAAGTTCCTCAAAATCTGGATGAACTTCAGTTGGCAGTGAGTATGTTTTTTTAAAGTTGCAATGCTTAATATGTTGCAAAAATGACCAAGGTCAAGATACTTCATATTCCCACAATGATCCCCTCAGTTTACAGAGCAACAGAATGGGAAAGGTTGGAAAAGACCTCTGGAGATCATCTAGTCCACCCCATGTTAAAGCAGTTTCTCCTAGATGAGGTTGCAGAGGAATGTGTCCACAAAGGTCCACAGAAAGAGACCACACAACCTCTCTGGGTAGCCTGTTTCAGTGCTCCATCATCCTCAAAGAAGTTTCTCCCTAAATTAAGTGAAGCCTCCTGGGTTCTAGTTTGTACCTGCTGCCCCTTGTCCTATCACTGAGAAGAACCCACATGCCACTTGTTACGTATTGCTCCTGCTACTGTAATTTTATGTAGGCTCCATCCCAGATCAGTTCTTTTACCTCCAATCCATAATGTGGTAAGACTGAACTTAAAAACTACTATAGTATTTTTCCTTCCATTTAAAATTTTAGATATCAACTCTGAACATCTGAGGGAGGGAAGTAGACTATGTTACAAAAAAGCCCTCTAGTTATGGTAATTCCTAAAGGCTAATTCCAGCTTTTCTTGTCTCACTCCCTCACACAGCCAGAATTCTTTGGAGTGAGGTCTGAAATTCCTCCTGCAAGAAGGGCCACTCCACCCAGTACAGACTGTCTGTTGCTACAGCAGCTCAGAGCTTTGAAGTGAGCCTCAATTTGCTGCAGCACCCTTAGTTTCAGCTCTTCTTCGGGTTTTCATTGTAGCTTAACCTCTGCTGCCATGCCCATCTTGGAAGTCTAGGAGCAAATACTCACTGACATTTATGAAGGAACAACACTTTGGGGCAAAGCCATTTTTATTATAAACATATCCTCATTACTGCCATAAAAACTGAAGAAATTGATGACAGTTACCTGAAAGCAATCTTGATCCTGGCCTCTTATCAAGAGCCTTAAATGCTGGGTCACAGATGGAGAGTCATTTCTTAAAGTTAACTTCTGCTGGCTAGAAAATACCAAGTTTAGTTACATTTTACAGCAAATACTAATTAACTACATATATTTACTCATAGAGACCACAGAAATAGGATAGTCATGATTCCATTTCCACCTCTTGGAACAACAAAATGTCAACTAGAAAGTAATTTCTGTGTTTTCATACACCCAGACCTTACAATGCCATTACACCACTATATACAGAGCAAAACAACCCCAAAATATATACACAGCTTTCCAGAAGTTCAAACCTTGTACTTAACAGCTTGAACTTTTAAAGCAAGCAGCCCTTGTGTCCCTTAAAACTACAATTCTCTTTCAGACACAGTTTTAATTTGATTATCCAGTTCCACTTAATGATGCAGAAATTACAATAGTCTGGCTCTGACTCACTTAACAGTTGTAAAGAACTAAAATAAACTCTTCCTTTTCATGTACTTTTTAACACGCTAGTGCCACACAGGACATTGTGACCATTTGCCAACACCAGGTTGACCAAAAAGCCATTTTTCTCCTCTCTAATACATCCTGACATTGATCAGCCTTATGGTATTTCAGATCCTTCAGTCTTAGAGAAAGGAAACCTCTTAGCAAGAAGTGTGAGTGCCTTTGTCATTTTAACAGGTCAAAAAACAATCACAGCATCATTCAGGTTGGATAAGACCTTTACTATAAACTCCAATCATTCACCTAGCACCCTGGATGTAATAAAGCCTAAAATTGGTAGAAACAAAGAAAGAGGAAGGATCAGACAGAATCAAAGAGGAGTCTAGAGAGAGCAAAGCCTCTCCCCCCTTTTTTAGTAGCAGATAGTGTTTTGTACTCTGTTGGAACAACAATTCTAAAACTAACTTCAGCTTCCCAAAACCAATGGTACATCAAAGCTATTTTTCAGGAGGAACAGAAGGCAAAAGGTGGCAGCAGGGAAGAAAAATTAATTCTCAAACACAAACCAGCCCAAATGACTATGTTAGAAATACACTACCTTAGTAAAATGGCAGAACAGGAAAACAGCTATCAAAAATTGTTCTTGGATTTGGATACAAACACAGATCACTTTCAAACTCAGGGTGATATTCTAGATGAAGAGCTGCCCAGCTTATACTTACACTGATGCTCCAAGGGGTACTCCTCCCCAGGCAACAAACTGCTTGTTGGAGAGAATGTGTGGGATGTTTGAGCAGTCACCAACAGCTGTAGGAACAGGTCTGTTTCCCTCAGACACCACCTCACCTTTCAACACCACTTCATACTGAGGTCCAGAGGGCAGCACAAGGACTTTCAAAGAACTTGAAAATAAACAAACAAATATAAATCCCACCATAGAAAAAGATTAGCTGCAGAAAACAAAACAAGTGAAAAAAATATAGATAGACCTTTTAAAACTAACTCAAGAAGAAAATACAAATACTTTACGATGAAAGTCAGTGTTAGGCCCAAAAATCTCAATCCTTTGGGCTGCAAAAAGACACATGCCACATGCACCTCAACCAACTTTCTGAAATATTTCATCTGGAAATGGTTCAGACAAGTATGTCAGAAAGTACATCTAAACAAATTGGCTTTCATCCACCGTAACTTGTGATTATTTTGACAGACTAATCTTGAAGAGAAACCAAGTCTGGCTGGCTCTGTACAGATTAACAGGTGTGAGATGCTCAGAAGCATCAAAATTTAACTCTGAGTCCTATTAACAACAGCAGTGTTCCAAGCCATGAATTCAAGATTTTTTTCACAGCTTCAGAGATTGCATTGGGTTGCAAGGGATCCTCAAAGTCATTTTGTCCAACCCCTCTGCAGTCAGTAGGGACACCTCGAACTACATGAGGCTGCCCAGGGTCCACACTGATGCCCTAGAGACATCAGGCTGTCTCCAGGGACTGGGCCTCAACCACATCCCTCAACAACCTGTTCCAATATTTTACCACTCTTGACTATGAGAGGTTCTTCCTAATATCCAACCTTAATCTCCCCTGTTCCAGTTTCAAACCGTTGCTCCTTATGCTACACCACACGGTCTTCTAAACAGTCCTTCCCCAGCCTTCCTGTAGATCCCCTTCAGAAACTGAAACACGGTTATTAGGTCTCTCCAAAGCCTTCTCTTCTCTGGGCTGAATACCTCCAATTCTTTCATCCTGTCTTTATAGGTGAGGTGTTCCAGACTTCTGATCATCCTTGTGGCCCTCCTCTGGACCTGCTCCAGCAGTTCGACGTACCTCTTGTGCTGATGGCCCCTGAGCTGGACAGAGTACTCCAGGGAAGGTCTTCCCAGAGCAGAGTGGCAGAATCACCTCTCTCCCTCTGCTGACCACACTTCTTTTGATGCAGCCTCGGATGTGATTTGCCTTCTGGGCTTCAAGTGCTCATAGCTGGTTCACGTCCAGCTTCTCATCCACCAGCACCCCCAAGTCCTTTGCTGCAGGGCTGCTCTCCATTTCACTGTCTCCCAGCCTGTAGTGATACCAAGGATTGCCCTTGCACTTAGCCTTATTGAACCTCTTAAGATTCTCCTTGGCCTATTTCTCCAGGCTGTCTTTATCTCATTTCCTGAGACTGCTGTGAGAAAGGACTCCTGAGCCCACAGACAAGGAATCAGCCACCTGCAGCTGTCTTTTCTTGATACAGCCTCTACCTTAGAGAACATAAGCATAGAACAGACGCCTATTGCCGCCTTCAGGCAGATGAATGAAAGCATCAGGAACACAGATTCAAATAATGAAGCAGAAAGAAATGGGCTAACATTGCACAGGAACACTGGACCTAACTGGCAAATAAAGTACAAGAAGCTAGAAACCGACACCAAAAACCCACCATAAACAACAGAGGAACCACCAGGAAAAAGAAAGTGCTGCCTCACTAAGGGAGACAGAAGCCAACAGAGAAGTAAAACAAAAAACTGAGGTATATAGAGAAGAAATTGGGAGTCTGGAAATATCTAACCAACAATATAAAGAATGACAGAAAACAATCAATCAGAAAAATAAAACAACAAAACATAGAAAAAAGGCAGAAGGCAATCAGGCTGAAGCATTTTTTAAATAACACAGACCCACTTGGAATCAGGACTGAAACTCAAGAATCTCCAGTTTAGCTGTCTTTGAATTTCTGTGCTGCCTACTGACAGAGCCCTGCATCCCATCAGCAGGGCACACGTACTCTTGTTACTGCTTCAGTCAGTTTATCAGTCTTTCAGCAGCACTTGCCAAGTGGACTGCAGAGTTTCCAACCCTGCTGAGCACCCTGAGCCTAGAAAGCAAAGCAGTTATGTATAAAGGCACAGGAAGGCAAAGATAAATCATTTTGCCATGCCTATCCATTCGCATCACAGGCACAGAACTTCTCATGGTTTAATTTAATGCATTGGGTAGACCTTAGTTAAGGTGAATGTATTTTGAGATTTCCTGCATTATTATAGCAGAAATGGGAGAAGAAAGAGGAAAAGCTACTTGGGAGAAAGGAGTCCGATACCCAGCACTGCTAAAAAACCTCTTACGTGGCATCAGAATGATCACTTCAACTAATCAAGTCTGCGCAAAAATAAGAATGCTTTTATCTGCTGAAGGAACATCAGTTCTGTATCAGAACAGCTGAACTCTTATTCAATTATAGCAGCCAAAACCAATTAATACTTCTGATCCTGTCTGTGCCTGAGGGTTTTTATATGGGAAAATAGGAATAACATTTCCCTTTTCTTAGCAGGTGAAGAAGAGGGAAGCAACTCAAGCGACTTCTGAAGTAATTTAAAGTTTTGCTGTCTGAGAAAGAAGAATCATACAAAGGGGACTTAGTTTGTCTACACTAAAGTCACCTCAGGACATTAGGAAACATTAGCTACTCCCTAAGCTACGCACAGCAAGGGGTATATGGGACAGGTGAAGCCCTGCAAAAGGTACTTCGTAATGACTGAGGACTCGCATAAAAACAAGCAGAAGTTTTCCCTTGTGGGTAAAACTTACAATTTCTTCATGCCCCTAAGGTCAAAAATAGCTCTCAGCATAACATCAATTCTGTTACCTTTCTATAGTCCTGACATGATTTGGAACAAACAGGACAATCACTTCTTGTTCTTCTCCAGGAAGGAGGAAAAGACCCTCAGGTAGAACTCCAAAGCAGCTGTCCTCATCTGATACCTGGAAACAGGTAAGAACGAAAGAAAAGGTTGATTATGTATTTTAAGGGAGTATTACAATATAATACAATTTGTGTCTGCTGTACATGGAGTTCAGACAGTTCAAACTCACAGCTTTCCCGTAATCCTGCACTAATTAAACTCTTACAAAGTTGGACAGTTTACTGCAAATACCTCTAACAGAAGCTTAAGACATCATCTGCACCTAGGACAGTAAATGGGCCACAAAAGCTTAAAGAATTTAAAGGAAGTACAACATGGCAAAGGTAAAGCACTAATGAAGCAGCATCCTTAGTCTCAATGGTGGTACCAGCTGGTATCAGTTACAACACAGTATCATCACAGTAAAGTGGCATTTGTGATACTAGTCATACATCTTATAGTAGCCTTCCAGTACCTGAAGGGGGCCTACAGGAAAGCTGGGGAGGGACTATTGACAAGGTCTTGCAATGACAGGACAAGGGGCAATGGGTTTAAACTGGCAGAGGGGAGATTTAGACTGGATGTTAGGAGGAAGTTCTTTCCAGTGAGGGTGGTGAGACACTGGAACAGGTTGCCCAAGGAGATTATGGCTGCTCCTTCCCTGAAGGCATTCAAGGCTGGGTTGGATGAGGCCTTCAGTGACCTGTACTAGTGGAAGGTGTCCCTGCCTATGGCAGGGGGTTGGAACTAGATGATCCTTGAGGTCTCTTCCAACCTTACCATTCTATGATCTTATTTCCATGGCCTCTGCTTCATGAAAGAAATGGTATGATCACTCTCAATTATAGTTTCTTGAAAATATGAAAGGTCCAACTGTTTTTTCTGTACACTTTGAAATGTGCCTAGTTACCTTTCAGTCTGGTGCACACTTTCCATGCATTCTCAAGAAAATTCAAGAGATGACAGATATGAAAAGAGCTCATCTCATGGTAGAGATGGCAAAATGTTCACTGAAAACAGCTTTGTTAGAAAATGAAGTGGTAACATTCCACTTGGCTCTGTACTCCACTACTCCACTCTACTTCTACATATTTGTTACACTCTTGTAAAAATTTTTTTATTAAAAATCTAGTTTCAATATAACAGTAACATCACAAACCTCATGATTTCAAGAAAGAGGAGCCAACCTACCTTGATTTTCAAATGTACACCAATGTTTCCAGCATTTTTCAAAGGCAGTCTCTGCTTGGCTGTAGAACCCACCCTGGCAGACAGATGCATTGCCTGGAACAAGTGGAGAAGAGTCTTTGGATGGATATACAGATAAAACTATACTGAATAAAAACAAGCATTACAAAAGTACTAGGCCAAGAGAGACAAGCTATTATAAGCAACCTGATCATAGAAATGGACTTTTAAAGGTCATCTCATCCAACACCCCACTGCAGTCAGCAGGGACATCTTCGAGTAGATCAGGTTGCTTAGAAGCCCATCCACCTCATCTGGAATGATTCGAGGGATGCAGCGTCTACGACTTCTCTGGGCAATCTGGGCCAGTGTTTCACCATCCTTGCTGTAAAAAAAGTCTTCCTTCTATCTAGTATATATCTCCCTATACTAGCTTAAAACCATCATCCCTTGTCCTGTCCCAATTGACTCTGCTAAAAAATGTTGTCCACATCTTTTTTATCAGTCCCTTTAAGTACTGAAAGGCCACAACAAGGTGCCCCTAGAGCCTTATCTTCTCCAGGCTGAACAGGCCTATGCAGTTGAAGATGTCTCTGCTCCCTGAGAGCAGAGGACTGGTAACTTCCCAACCCAAAACATTCTGTGGTTTCAATTATGAAATACGTTTTGTAAACACATGCAAACCTGTAAGGTCCTTGGAGCATGTATCTTGGCTGTTCCAGCTCTTGCTTGGAGTGGGACACTTTTAATCACACTGCTGGGTCCTGGACTATCCAGCTCCACATCAACACTTGCCAGGAACACCTCTGCCGGACCCAAGGAACCTAGGAAGAGTTCCGTGAGCAATAGAAGTGAGTTAGCAGCAAGTGCCACTCCTATCGATGCATGCCTCACTTCAGCTACTGTTTGATCTTCATACATTGATGTTATGCTCTCCCATTACCCTGGCAACACTTTTTCCCCCTCCTTTCTTTTAAATAAAGTCTCACAGGATCTTATTTGAGAGAGTTTTAGAGTTCTATCTTAAATGTGGTTGAAGTTATCCCTAAAGCAATCAAAAATTCCATCATAAGCTAGGAGAGATATGCATTATTCACTCTTTAGGAAGACAGAAAAACTCAAGAGGTTTCTTCATATTTCTTATCCATTTTGCAATCAATGGAATACTCCAAGTGATGATTTCATTCCCTCAGTAAAAGGAGTAAAGCAGATGCCACACATCTTGCAGGAAATAACTGCACTGGACAGTTTGATACTGAAGCATAAATGCCCCTGTTGACATCTAAAAAGATTAAGGCACAGAAGTATTCTGCCTCCTTCAGTTTCCAAAACTAAATGTGACACCCAAAACATTAAGATACAGAAATCAAAGATGGAAGGTTTCATATCAGGTTTGTTTTAATTGCAGAAACAGGCTGCAAACCCAAACTTATTTCAGTTGAAATGAAAATTAAGTTGCTATACCTGAACAAGAAATTTGTTTCTTCGGTGCATGGAATAGAACCCAAACTGTTAAAGCTTCAGGATCCTGTAAAAGAAATTGGTTGACTTATCTTATGGGAATACATTAATGAAGAGAAAAAAGAACTAAAATGAAACAAACCCAACTAGCAACAAAACTGCACTGCTCAAATAGGCAGATGCCCCAAAAATCATGACTGTGAGCTCAGATATTTAGAGTCGCCAGTTCAGAAAGCTACAAACAACTCACTTGCCCATCATAGCTTGCATGTATCACATGATTTACAACTGATGGAGCTGCTGTCTGAGAAATGGCATCTGTCTGGAGTGATTGCTCATTGGAAGCTGTGACTGGTTCCTTGGAAAACGTGAAGCAACTCCAAGCTACTGCATTCTGAAAAAGAAATCAAGCATGGGAAGGATTAAATCATATTGACACTAACAATACTGCTGAGAAACGCAAGGCGAGTTTTGAACCATCCAAGCAGTTTGGAAAAAAACAACCCAGTATTAGCCTGTAGGTATGCAGCAGTCCAACCAACCTTCCAAGAACAGTCAAAACCCCTTTTTTTATGTGAAAGAACCTGGAACTGGCTAGTTTAAGGATTCAAGAAGTTGGGATGTTCAAGACCGAACCTCAATAGTCACCAAGACGACCTGATCCCTCTTAATGTCATGTAATTCCTTTCTTGTCTCCCACATAAGAGAGCAATAAAACTAGCCCAGAGGGGCAACCAACCTATCCAAAACCCCAAAATCTGCACTGCCACAGAGATGCAGTGAGGAGCACTCTGTAGCCTGTAATAGAAGCTACAGCTGTCTAGGTGGGAGACAAAGCAAGTAATAGAGTCCTGTGCTCCTGCTCCTGCAGAGGATGAGAGACATCCTCCAGCACTCAAACGGGGCATACAGGAAGAATGCAGTGACAGGTCCAGGGCAGTGCCTTCAAAATAGAGAAGAGCAGATCTACATTGGGTATTAGGAGTAAGTTCTTTACCACAAGGGTAGTGGGACACTGCAACAGGTGGCCCAAGGAGGTGGTTGGGGCCCCATCCCTAGAGATATTCAAGGTGAGGCTTGACAAGGTTCCGAGCAACAGGTGTAGTGACTGCAGAGCGGGTTGGACTCGACCTTTGCAGGTCTCTTCCAACCCAGACCATTCTGTGATTCTATGAATATGCTAAACTTTGCTGCTTATTTGAAGAGTCAGCTCTTCCATTTGAACAGGAGAACATATCTGCTGCTTCTCAGAGGGAAGGTTTAGGCAACACAACTTTTTTGTTCTCTGCTGCCCAGTGCTACCAAATCAGGCAACAGCCGCAGGCTGTAAAAGCAAAACAAACAAAAACACCAAACCAAAAATAAAGACCCAAACAAAACCCCAAAGACCACACCTGTTCCAAAAGCATTTTTGTTGGTACCATGTCCTGGCTTGGGCTGGAATAAAGTTAATTGTTTTCCTAGCAGCTGGTACAATGCTGGGGTTTGGATTTAGTGTGAGAATAATCATAGAATGGTAAGGTTGGAAGGGACCTTAAGGATCATCTAGTTCCAACCCCCTGCCATAGGCAGGGACACCTCCCACTAGCACAGGTTACTCAAGGCCTCGTCCAACCTGGCCTTGAACGCCTCCAGGGAGGGAGCATCCACAACCTCCCTGGGCAATCTGTTCCAGTGCCTCACCCCCCTCCCTGTAAAGAACTTCCTCCTAACATAATGTTAATACATCGCTGTTTTCCAGATGTTGCTAAGCATTTTGTGTACAAAATCAAGGACCTTTGAGCTTCTCTCAGCAGAGGCTGAGAGTGCACACGGAGACAGGACAGGATGCAGTAAGTACAGGTCACCCCAGCTGACCAAAGAGATGTTCCATAGCATATAACATCATGTCAAGTATATAAACTGGGAAGAGATTGGCTTGGGCATCAGTAAGCAATCATATCGTGCATCACTTGTTTGAAATATTCTATTATTATTATTCTATTCTTCCTCCCTTTTCTGTTCTGTTAAACTGTCTTTATCTCAACTCACAAGCTTCGCTTTTTTGTTGTTCCCCCCCACCCTAGTTCTCTTCCTCCTCCCCCTGGGGAGTAAGCAAGTGGGTCCCTGGTGCTGACTTGCCAGCTGGAGTTAAAACAGGACATACCATTAGAGCAGACCCAGACCACCATTCTCCAATAAATTTATTTCCTGACTAACCAAAGATTTTTTTCAGACTCTGGCATCTAGTGTCCAGACAACATTCAACAATGCCATAGAACATAAAGCCTTCTGGTATCAAAACTCAGTACTACAAGAGATTAAATCTCACATAGAGCAAGTTTACTGTACTTACTGCATTAATGATGAGCCGAAGAGGCACAAAAGCATGGGTTTTGTTGACCAGTTTCAGTGGAAGAGCCTTCCAGCTACCGAAAGTCAAATCACCAAAATCCAGAATACCTCTTTGGCCTGTTTCCACCTAGTTTTAAAGCAAAGCAGAACTTCTAAGCAATGAAAATCCTTCAAAACACATTGCCATACAAAACCACCAGCAAAGTAAGGATATTGTTCACCTGTTTCATCCTCTTAATGCCACACCCACATCACTACAGACCTGTTAGAATGGTTAAAAGGAGTCTAAGAAACATATTCCCCTTAGGTATCAAAAGGCTTTACACCCAATGGGTTCTCTCCCACATTTTACCTTAATTAAGCCAATCTTTGGTGCAATATTTATCCATCTACTATAAAAATAAAATTGTTTTTGCTAGTTAAGATAAATTTAAACTGTTACTATTGCTAGAAAGAAAGAAATGTCAGGTTTAGGTAGTTAAAATGTTATTTAAGTGAGTGAAATCACTAAGGAGTTACTTTTTGTGACCATAAAAACACTTGAGTGTCATGGATCTGCAGCAAAATGCATCTGAATTCTGTGAATCTGTGAAACAGATTGGTTTATTCTTTTGGTCCTTTTTGCAGTCTCAGGGATATAACACAACATGCAGACAGAGAGCATTGGGTTTCATTTTAATTTCAATATGAAGCAAGTTGGAATGACCTACATACCATGGAGAATGATGGATTTGGCCAAACTATGTATTAAAAGCACATTAGAAATTACTATTTATAAAAGCAGTATTCAAAATTATTTCCAGCCATCTACAGTCACCTTGAATTTCATTAATTCAAAAACATACTTAGCCCGAAGTAAGTTAACAGACCACCTTAAAACAAAAACAAATTACCAGCTGTGGTTACTGACTGGAAATTTTTTTACTGTTCTCAGCAATGCCCCAGATGATCATATTCAGACACCTCCAAAACTGCCACCGAACCCATTTCTGCCTGTCCATACTCTTAAATTTAGGAGTACATGAAGTCGGATTTAATGCTTAATGCCACATTGTCTCCCACCTGTTTGTTCTTCACTGTGAGACACAAGGCAAAGCATTTTACTCCTCCGTTTACTTCTACTTTTTAATTAGTCCAAAAGAAGAAAATATTCTTGAGGAACTTGCATTCCTATTCTTCTCCAGTGTTATTAAACCAATGATAAAATTCCAACACGAATAAAACCCAAACCATACTAAGCAGCTACTTACTTCTAAATCAGGGGTTTCAGCAACTGCTGTAAGAACTACCCTACTGGCCAAAGCTTCTGCCTGAATGATTGTCTTATCATCTGCAGAAACTGGCCAGGAGGAAACATTAAGAATACACTGAAAGATTCCTGGATGACTAGGCAAGAAAAGTATTTTCACATCATGGGTAGAATAGGGTCCTACAATGGCTTTGTTCTTGAAAACCAGGCATTGATACTCCACAGGATTCATCTGAAAGAAACAAAATCTCTGTCATTTTCAACATCCTTTTGCCAAAGATTTTACTTCAAAATACCACAATTATCTGGTAGCACTGTTGAACGTGGATATCTTGTCCATGTTTTTATTCAATGCTCATCATAGCACTTAAATTCATGTCTCATTTTCACACCCCTCAGCTGCAAAAAAAATCCAAATTAGTAAGATTAAGAAGCAGACAAACACATCAAAAAATGTGTTTTCTTTTAATTTAAAGAGTTAGGTAAATCAGCCTGAAGGTTGCTAAGGTTTCTCTCCAATATCCAGTGTAAGATTAGCCCTGAGATTAGAGTAGGTATAGTTAGGCTGCCCAGGGAGGTGGTGGAGGCCCCATCTCTGGAGACTTTGAAAGCCAGGTTTGACATAGCTCTGAGCAACCTTATCCTCAACTAGATGTTACAGCTTACTGAAGGGGTGTTGGAGTAGATGACCTTTAGAGATGCCTTCCAACCTGGTGCATTCAGTGATTCTGTGGTTGAAAATAAATTTGTAAGTAAAATCTTCACTTCTGAGAAAGAACAGCAACAAAATCATCTAACAAAGCCAACTTTACTGGGTGCTTTCTGCCATCAAAGCTAGGAGGAATTGGTAGAAGAGTAACAGAATGTCAGCAAATTTTAGGGCAAGATGCCTTAAAGTTTCTGTTGTGAAAATAGAATAGAGTATCTCCAGGCACAGGGCCCCAGCCACCTCCTTGGGCAACTTGTTCCAGTGTTTCACCACCCTGATGGTAAACAACCTATTCCTAACATCCAAACTAAATATGCTCTTCTCTAGTTTGAAGTCACTGACCCTCATCCTATCACCAAAGCCCTCTGTAAACAGTCTCTTTCCATATATTCATAGATAATATTCAAGCAGGAGAGACAGACTCCAAGTCATGCTCAGTGCACCTCAGTTACCTTGACTCAAAATCTTTTTTTATATATTGGGCAGTGAACAAACTAAATGTATATGTTGGTCCATGGAAACAATTGTAGATGAGGTTCTCAACTATGAAATAATTTCATTAAAATCAACACCACACCAACTCCTGGTACAGCAGAATCTAAGGTCTGAAGATCCACACAAGAGCTTCATGCTAATGTGTGACTACAAAAATGTATAAGACATGGTTAAATGTCATAAATAGCTGTACATACAAACACACAGAATTGTGCTCTAGTGGCTTTTAAAGAGGAAAGACATTGCTACAGGTGCTGGAAAAAAATAACATCTAAGGAGAGGTACAAAAAGGATCATCTTGACAAAGGCCAACAGCATCCTGGCCTGTATCACAATGTGGCCAACAGGATTAAGGAAGTGATTGTCCCTCTGTACTTGCCACTGATGGGGCCACAGCTCAGCTACTGTGTTCAGTTTTGGGCTCCCTGCTACAAGACAGACACTGAAGTGACCTGTGCTAGGTGATCCTGCTCAGGTAGGGAGGTTGGTCTCAATCTCCAGAGGTCACTTACAACCCTAGCATTTTGTGATTCTGTGCGGACATGGCAGAGCATGTCCAGAGAAGGGCAATGAAGCTTGTGAAGAGTCCAGGGAACAAGTCTCATGACTTGCAAGCCTCTCACTGTGACCTACGAGCTACCTAGATCCCATAGAAGAACCCATCTCACTTGCAACCCACTCCAAACAGCTCTCACTTTCTGTCACTCAGGACCTCCTGACTTGAAAAAGAATGGGAGCAAACCACACAAAACATTTTAGCAGCAGCAGTCCTTGGTGTGGATGTTTTCTTTGCTAGGGCTGACTTTTCCGGCATATAAAAAAGGGGGGGGAAATAAGCAGTGAACTTGACTCTACCACACTTCATGCACACAACAACTCTACAAGTTAGCCTCACCACGTGGCATTTACCTCTCAAGAGTAAATCCTGTGGCTCAGCAGCACTACTTTTGTGCAAATTAACTAAAAAATGGGGAAAAAATTACAAACCTATACAGAAGGCTCCAATTTTATACATATCTTGTACGATTACAGCATTATTGATGTAATTTCACTTGAAAAAAAAAACAAAACTCTTACCTTTTCCCCATTAAGTGAAACACTGAATATTCCAATGTTGACCTGCAGCCACTGCTTAGTTGGATTAAAAATGCTAAGAACTGTCTGTGATGCAATTCCCACACAACAGGCATTAGGGAACTTCAATTCCTCTGGTACTTTTACGTGTCCTTTGGAAGGAAATATGCTCCTGTTAGTTTTCAAGTACCCAGAAACAGATCAGCACCATTCCAAGCAAAACTCATTTGACAAATGCTTCATTATGGCAAGGAAATATTTGACTCTTACAGTCTACATAAGAATGTTTTCCACAAGCCTGATGCTAAGAGTTTCAATCAAATATTTCTAATTTGCATCTCACCTGGAGTTCTAGTGTCACATATTAAAGTAGATATGGAAATAGCACATCTCATGCTGACAGAAGCTTGGGAAGAGCGACTGGAAAGCTGCCCAGTGGAAAGGGACCTGGGGGTGTTGGTCAGCATGAGGCAGTAGTGTGCTCAGGTGGCCAAGAAGACCAGCAACATCCTGGCCTGTATCGCAAACAGTGTGGCCAGCAGGACTAGAGAGATTATTGTCTCCCTGTCCTTGGCACTGCTGAGGCCACATCTCAAATACTGGGTTTAGTGTTGGTCCCCTTGCTCCAAGGAGGACATTGAGGTGCTGCAGAGTATTCAGAGAAGGGCAACAAAGTTGGTGAAGAAGGGTCTGGAGCACAACTCTTATGAGTAGTGTCTGGTTGTTTACTCTGGAGAAAAGGAGCCTGAGGGGAGAGACCCCACCTCTCTACAACTACCTGAAAGGAGGTTCTTTACTAAAGTGGGGGTCAATCTCTTCTCCCTAGGTACAAGTGAGAGGATGAGAGAACACAGCCTCAAGCTGTATCAGAGGAGGTTCAGGTTGGACATGAGAAAAAAGCCTTTAAAATGACACACTAATCTGCACTGCTTAGGTTCAGCACTAAGTCAAGATACAGAGAAACAGTATCAAGTAGAGAGGACACTTGGCAGCTTGCCTTTTCCCTTCATAACCAGAAAAAAAAGTTAAGCTTGCCACTCTCCTCAGAATCTTTAGTCTGACTGTCTGCTAATATAAATTTAGAATGAGACAGAAATGTCATCTACTCTCCGAACACAATACAACTGAATTGCCAGAGCATGACTTGCCTTGCCTGGCCTAAACTGACACTAGGATTTCTCTTCCTCCTTTTAAAGGCAGTTCTAGATCCCTTAAACACAAAACCGCTGAGTCTAAACTTATGAAAAATTAAGAGCATTAGAGAGACTACAAGAACAGACATGGAATTCAGAGAACATCATTAATTAAGGAGAATCAGTGATATCATTTAATTGTAGCTGCACTTAGCCATCTTAATTTTATGTACTGTAACATTTGCTTCATCACTATGGCCACTCTTGTCCACAGCTGTGTTTTAAACACTCTGAAAACCCACTTACCAATACCAGGTGAGTTTGACAACTCCCACTCACTTCTGCTAGTTCTGAGAGGTTGTACAGGACATGTATTTACATTTACGATATTCTTGTTCCTCGAAGTAGAGTGTGGATTGCAAAGTGAAGGTGCACCCAGAGATCCAGGACCAACACTGGGACACAAAGGAATTCCTACCATCAATGGATTCTCAACGTGTCCTGCTGGCATACTGGAACAAGGAAGTCCTGCTGGAAGACCGAAACCTGCCGAGCCATGACACTGAGACACAACTGTACTGCCAGTAGCTAGTGCATTTCCCAGGTGCTGCTGTGCAAACGGAGTCATTGCAAGAGAACATCCTGTAAGCAGCGTGGGAACAGGAGGAGGAATTGCTTGACTCTCTGAAGTAGTGATGTGGGATTTAAAGCTTGAAAGAGGAACATGTTCACCAGCTGAGTTCTGATTTAATGGCATGTAGGTGCTTAATCCAGGATATATGGGTAATACATTCAAGGATGGCAATCCTGGTCTCTGTGCTTTGCTTGCTTGATCCTGCCACGCTTCTCGGCCATCGATGTTAACAGAACGTGGTTGAAAGGCGCAGCATTCACCCGGTAAAGCTGATTTGGGCTGGACTGGCTCTTTACAGTTCGCTGCTACATTTGCACAAGTAGATGCAAAATGCTTTTCATTCTCTGGAAATCCTTCTTTGGATGGTTCTTGATCTATTAGATCAAGCTTTCGTTGAAGACCTGCAAGCTGATATTTCTCTAACTTCTGGTCAACAGTAGGCAGTGCTTCTTTTCTACTCCTTTGACAGGAGTGTTCCAGATTTTCAGCTACATGTTCCTGTGAAGGAGTTGGGCTAGCTCGAACGATTGTTGTGCTCAGCTCAGAAGCACTTTCATTCTAAGAAACAAATAGAACAATATGCAGTACTAGCAGACAGGGAACATAAAACAAGACCGAGCTTAGAAGTGGTATCACCAACCACAAAAAATCGTACAGTGATTTAGATTGGAAGGGACCTTAGAGATCATCTACTCTAATCTCCCTTCCCATAGGCAGGGACCCCCATAGTTGCTTGGTTGCTCAAGGCTTCATCCAACCTGGCCTTGAACACTTTCAGGGAGGAAGCATCCACAACCTCCCTCAGCAACCTGTTGAAGTCTCATCACTCTTCTTCCTAAGATCCACGCTAAACCTACTCTCCCTCATTTTAAAACCATTCCCTCTTGTCCTGTTGCTAGATCTCCTTATGAAAAGTCCCTCTCTAGACATCCTGCAGGTCCCCTTCAGGTGCCAGAAGGCAGCTGTGAGATTGTTCTGGAGTTTTCTCTTCTACAAGCTGAACAACCTTCAGCCTATTCTTATAGCAGAGGTGCTGCAGTTACCCTTGTGGTCCTCCTTTGGACTCACTCTAATGTTTCTATGTTCTTTTTGTGATGGGAACACCAGAACTGGATGTGGTATTTGAGGTGCAGTCTCAAGAGCAGAGTAAAGAGGCATCTCTGTACATGGCAGTGAGGATGAAGTAGATGAACTCTAAGGCCCCTTCCAACCTAAGCCATTCCATGAGTCTATAAACTGTTCTGAAATCTTACAGCTTTCCCAATTTGGAATTTTGACTATTTTTCAGGGTATGGTTTGGGAGTACGGGGCAGATGATGTTCTGTTGGTTTTGAAGAATGGGAATTAATATACATTTACTGTTCAAGACTTTCTTACCCAGTATGTCTCTGGATTATCCATTACAGCTGAGTCCTTGAGGGTACTGTCAGATGCAGAAACATAGGTCAACCTGCTCATGGTAGGGCTCGAGTAAACTGACTGGGGTAGTACACTCTCTTTGCAAGAAGACTCCTGATAACATGGCACATAAGTGAAGTCAGCTTCAGACCTGAAAAGCAAAGTATGTCAGTATTAGAATATATTTGTAACACAGCCCCAAACAAAGCTCAATGCTACATATCCACTATACTAGAATAAAAGTCAGCTTACTTCACTATTCTCTTCATGGCAGGGCAACCTGGGCCAGTGTCTTATCACTATCACTGCAAAAAACTTCCTCCTTTTACCTAGTCTGAATTGTCCTGTTGCTACAGGCTCTGGTAGTAAGTCTACCCCCATCTTTCTCACAGGGCCCTTTAACTTTTGAAACACTGCAATAAAGTCTCCTCAATGCCCTCTCCAGGCTAAATAACATCAATTCTCTCAGTGTTCCATGCCTCTGATGATTTTTGTGACCTTCATCTGATCCAACAGGTCCATGTCATCAAGAGCACAACCTCCAAACAAATGGCTTTGTTCGTGATAGATGGATTACGCTAGAATAACTACTTATTAATAGGAGACTTTAGAGTTCTATCAACATAAAGTTTATGTATGGGATGTATCTGACTGCTGACAGGTTGAATATGTTGTATTGTTGGGTAATCCTGAGCAGAAACAGCAATGTTCCTATTCCAGTATCTCTGTCTCATCGGGCCAGTGAGGATTAAAAAAAAAAAAAAAAAAAAATTGCTTAATACTCCTTCCCCACACACATGAAAGCAAACAGAAAGCTTAGTCTAAGAACAAGATCTCATCCTAAACAACATCTTCTATAAACTGAGAACAACTTTCAAACTAAAGCCTAATCCCTCAAAAATTCTCATGAAGCATTAATCGTTCTTAAAACCTGCCCCAAGACATTTACCCTGAGAAGGCTGATCCAGAAGCCTCACTAGGAGAAGAGTGAATGAGTGGTGAAGTTGAAGGTCTAAAGCTGTACTGTTCATCTTCCAGAGGCTGCAAGTCACGTTCGGCTTTATGCTCTGGTAAAGAAACAGAATTTAAGTGCAGAGAAAAATGCTCCTGTCAAGAGCAGCCTCTGCAACAACTGCCTGCATTCATGGAGCTTTACTTACCCCTACTGTTCCCAGAAGTTGGGGAGTGCTTCTCAAAAGTTACATGTTTTGTCTTCCCACCACAAGCAGCCCTGGCATCTCTGTTCCTGATCTCTAACTCTGCATTTTGGTTTTTATCATCACTCAATTTCTGCGAAGCCTTTGCTTTTGTAGGACTTACTGAGACATATTGCTTGGCAGGTCTTAAGTTGCTGAGTGACAGAATGTTTCCTGTTCTTCGCTCCATCAAATCATTACATGGTTCAGTAGCAGCATTTGTTGTTTGATCTACTGTTCCTGAGTCTTCCCCTATACATCTGCTAGCGAGGTTGCTGATCTGGTAAGCAAGCAGACTTCTCTGTGATGCTTCCGTTTTTGCTGCTGAAGGAACTCCACATGTCTGTGCTCCATTTCTAGGAGATGAGGCTTGGGTATCAAGCCTACCTGATGTAAGATCAGCATTCACTGACTGAAAATGTTTATTATCCACCAAATCTGATGCCTTTTCTGAATACTTAACACTAGTTCTAGTTAGAATTCTGCTGTTGGGAGCACTGGATAGACTAGAGAAATTCTGAGTATCCTCACATCGCTTCTCTGTTTCCTGTTGCTTGCTATGATTATTTATCAAGTCTTCTGCAAGGCTATCCTTACTTTTACCTTCACCCAGTAAAAAGGAATCAGGCACAAGGTTCTGGACAGATGCTTCATGCTTGACAATACTCTCATATTCACTTTCATGTCCAATCTCATCTGATTTTTGGAGGTATTTTTCCACATCAAATGCACTGTTTTCCACATTGCTGGACAACACCTGACTAGCAGAAAGGTCTGTCTTTTTAGCAATTCCAGGAGGGACACACATCCTTTTACTCTTATTAGAGAGTGTCATCATCATAGCAGCTAGCTGGGATGGGTCGGCGCTGCAGGACACATTGGCAATAGCAGATGCGATTGTGCTAATACTCAGGACAGAGTCAGAATGATTTGATGGCCCAGCCTCAAACTTGCCTTTATGGATTTCATCCTACAGCAACACAAAAAGAAATAAGCACCAAATTAAGAACATTGTTTGTTTTCTGAGGTTTGTTTAACTAGTTCTCCTTTAAGTATATGGTAATACATTAACATGGCCAATGGTATCCTAGGGCATATCCATAACATTGTGTCCAGTAGGTCTAGGGGAAATTTGCCTTCCCCTCTGCTCTGCCCTGGTGAAACCACACCTGAAATACTGTGTCCAATTTTGGGCTTCCCAATTCCAGACAGACCGAGATGTACTAGGGAGAGTTCAGAGAGCTACAAGGATGACTAAGGGACTTGAACATCTCTGCAATGGACAAAGGCTGAAAAACTGCAGTGGTTTACTCTGGAGAAGAGAAGGCTGAGAGGGGATCTTACCAATGTCAGTAAGTATCTGAGGGGTGGCTGTCAAGATGAAGGTGTCAGGCTGTTTCTGGTGGTGCCCAGTAATAGGACAAGGAACAACAGGTACAAGGTTGAACAGGAGAGGTTCCACCTCAACATGAGGAGACATTTCTTTACAATGACAGTGACAGAGCATTGGAACAGGCTGCCCAGAGAGACTGCAGAGTCTCCTTCTCTGGAGGCTTTTAAAACTCATCTGGATCCTGCTTTGGCAGGGTGGTTGGACAAGATTATCTCTAGAGGTCACTTCCAACCTCTAACATCCTGTGATTCTTTACTTCTGCCCCTTTCCTACTTAAGTTTTGTTCAGATTCATGGATGCACTTAAAACCCACAAGATACATACATTAGCTTTACTTTTGGTAGCTGTTTCTGTATTAATGCTTTTATGTATTCCAGCTGCAGTGTCCATCTTCTGCCATGCACCTTCACAGTTGGCAGAACTGGCACGTTCTTTTGTTTGTGCTTGTAAGTCATCTAAGAACAAAGTAAAAGACAGGGAATTAATTTATAGGAAGCAAACTGTAAATGTTTGCATTCATCAGTACAAAAGACATGGACATTTTTTCACTGTGAGGGTGACAGAGCACTGGAGCAGGCTGCCCAGAGAGGTTATGGCGTCTCCTTCTCTGGAGGCATTCCAAACCTGCCCGAACCTCTTTCTGTGTGATCTACTCTAGGTGATCCTGCTGTGGTAGAGGGGTTGGACTAGATCTTTTGAGGTCACTTCCAATCCTTAACATTGTGAAGTATCCAAGAAAATTTAGGACAATACTTGTTATGAGAATGTTTTCTCCTGTGAGACATTAGGTTCTGTGTTTTTCTGCAGGGAGAATAAGTGAGAGAGGTGCTTACAGTAAAAAAAAAAAAAAGACATTTGGTGAATCAAAATTTCTTTCTCTTTCATGGATTACTCTTCATAGTCTTTAATAGATCTGTGCTTGTAATTCTGTAACTACTGTTACAACCACTGTATATGGTCATTCTATAATTACCTGGAAACATCTCAGACAGTTGTGACATGTCTTGGCCAGTGTCACCTCTTGATGAATCAGATGGTGTTAGCAAAGCAACAGGCTGCCTTTTCTCTGGAGATGTAATATAGTAACCAAATGATGGCTATAAAAAAAAAAAGAGGAAAAGAAAGCAAACCCAAATGACCCTAGAACCCAGCATGAGTAAATTCTACCATTAATAAACAGGCTCAGTGGGCTGGTAAAGCTTGTGCTCGGAATGCACCTCATCAGAACACGCTAACTCTATCAATTCATCAGGACACAACTCTATTAGACAAGCATATCTGACTACTTCCTCCCATTGTGCACACTGGCCCCACTCTTGTCTGGAAAAAAACAAAAGTAGTGCTAGCTACTGTTGCTGCTTCTTGTGTCTTAGGGAGATACATACCCGTTTCACATCACTGCCTCCACCAAGACAACCAAGAGCTTCAGATCTCTGACCAAAGAACTCCCCCAGAGACAAGCGTAAGTAACTGGCATCCTTATCAAGATCAGATGTTCTCAGCAGAACGCAGCTATTAGCAGATCTCCACGAAGTATCTGCTAATTCAGATGCATTCAGAACATCTACTTTTGCCTGCAGACAAAGAGATTTCAGAAGTTGCAACTTGCAAATGAATTCAAGAACTGTTCTGTTTCCACCTAGATCATCAGTTACCTGCATAAGCTTGTGAGCTTTCTCAAATTCTTCCTGGTCTTGTGCAATCAGAGCTGCTGCTTCAGCTTAAAACCAAAGACAACACTTATTAAAACAATGCACTGGAGCAAAAGACACAGACTGGATTGTACCAGTTGATTAAACACATCTGCAAATTAACAGCCCAAATGATTCAGTACATTCTGAACCTTAAATGCTTGTATTAGTTTCACAATTACCGCTTATGGAACAACAAAAACTTAATGATGCCTGCACAAAAATTACATGGGAAAACTGCTGATCAAAGAGTTGTTACAAGAAAGACAGAGGTGCTGGATAATGTCCAAAGAAGAGCAATAAAGACAATGAAGAGTCTAGAGCAAAAGTCTTCTGAGGAGCAACTGAGGGAAATGAGGCTGTTCAGACTGGAAAAAAGGCAGCTAAGGAAAGACTTTCTCACTCCCTACAACAACCTGAAAAGGTTGTAGGCAGGTGTGGGTTGGTGTCTTCTCCCAAATAACAACTGATAGGAGAGGAGGAAACAGCTTAAACTTGTGCCTCGTGAGAGCTAGGAACATTATGAAAGATTTTTTTCCCTTGAAGGGTTGTGAAGTTCTGGGACTAGTGTAGAGTTACAATTCCTAAAGGGATTTACGTGACAAGGAGAGATCTGAGGTTGTTTAGCGTGGAGGAGAGCACACTGAGAGGGGATGATATCAGTGCCTATCAATATCTAAAGGGTAGATGTCAAGAGGTTGGGGCCAGACTCTTTTCAGTGGTGCCCAGTGATAGGACAAGGGACAATGGGCACGAATTGGAACACAGAAGGTTCCACCTGAGCAAGAACAGTTTTCCTGTGAAGGTGCCAGAGCACCAAACAGGCTGCCCAAAGAGGTTGTGGAGCCTCCTCTGGAGAGATTCCCAACTCACCTGAACACAATCCTGTGCAACCTCCTCTGGGTAACTCTGCATGAGCAGGAGGGTTGGACTGAATGATTTCCAGATTCTGTGATCAATTTGTGTAAAATTTCTTTTCTGTCCCTACAAATAGAAGTCTCCCAGCTATTATGTGTTACGGTTGAGTACTGTAGAAAAACTAGTAGCCACAAAAATCAATAACTGCTTAGAATCTGTAAGGACATCTCTTCTAAATGTGAAAAGGTAAACCTATCAGCTGGAAAGAAAAATTGATTTGAAAAAAAAGACGAGATGGGAAAAAGCTCAGCAGCCCTGGAAAAACTTAACAGTAGTCAAATGTTCTCATCACACATTGAACCAAGTTTAAGATTCAGGGAAATGCCTGAAATATCCTGACATTTGAGAAACAATGAAGGAGCTCTGCTTTGCTGACACACCAGATAAGGAAGCTTCTGCAGAACTGGATTATATTTCCTTGTTTAACAGAAAACCACTACCATTTTGAAAAACCATTAGTTCCACTAATTTTGATCACTGGTTCAAAACCAAACCATTCCAGACAGCAACATTTACAGCATTCTCTTCGAAAGAAAGAAGAGCCTCGAGCGGACCATGGACATCTTCAGAGCAAATTATATCATCCCTGTACCAGTTTAAGAAACTAGAAGAGACTGGGAGGAATACTGTTGCACACATGGCTTGAATCTGTCTAGTAAGAGAGATGACATTTTTGTGCTAAGGAAGTGATTTGTCTGCAGCCCTACAGGCACAGTATCCAAGCTTGCATGACAAACACACACTTGTAAAGATCAGTTTGAGAAAATAAGGTAAAGTAAGTCTCAGTAAACTGAGGTTCAAAGAGTTTGGAATTTGTTAGAAGATGAGAGTCCTGTAAAGCCCTTCATTAAGCTCCAGCCTTTTTCAGCACCAAGACATTCCCAAGGGGTTCAGAAAATATCACCAGCTATGGAGTCCAGCAGCTCTTTTCACATTCTACTTAGTTTTGTAGTTATTTCTTGTTTACAATTATTTTCTGTCTTACGTCATCAAGCAAGGCAGAATGACTGCTGGTTTCTCTTCTTGAAAGAAAGGATGATGATAATAAAGTCCAAAGGAAAAACTGGAAATTGCAGCTACAGGAGTTATTTTTGCTCATACAATAGGTATCAGTGACACATTTCGGAATGCTTTTTGAAACAAAACTAAATGCTCTTCATGAGAAGAACAGAAAACATAGCAGGAAGCTATGAACTGTAACTAAGGATATCATCATAGGCTGCTATCAAATCAGCTTTCAGATAATTTGCAGTATTTAAAGCCTGAAAGTTCTGCAACACCAAATACTGACTTGAAGCAAAAAAAAAAAAAAAAAAAGAGAAACCACAAACCAAAAAGGCAAACTCAAAAAGAACTAAGATTGAGAAAGTTTACATACATCCAGTGATGAACTCCTCATTTATTTTATCATCTTCAGACAGATTTAAATCTTGTTCTTCGTCAAAGGAAGTATAATATGCAAGGTCAGTCACCCATTTGCCCTCTTCATTTTGATAGACAACACTGTGTGGTAAACCATCTGGAAGATATAGCAAACGCCACACTGCTGATTAAAATAGAATATGGCAAAGTCTCTGAAGTCTAGATCAAGGAGTTCACTTCCCAGAAACTAGCAAGTTAAACGAAAAAAAAGCAAACCCCAAATCCACTTAGCTGAAGCTCCTGCAACTGCAAGCTTAAACTCATTTCACCAGCAAGTAATTGAAGTGCACTAGACAACAGTCAATATTTTTGAAAACAAAAACAAGTCAAAACTTATTCATGGTCCACTGGAGTTGATTACCACCTTGGCCAGCTGAAATAAAACCCACAGCTTACAATCTTATTTCTTTTTCCATGCAATGGAGTCTGGTCACAAACCTATAGAATGGTTCTAGCTAAAGCAACCTACCTTTGTCTGTTGTACCTAAAACTGTGTTCTCACAGCTGTCCAGAGTTGGTGACAGGTAAGTATCAGGAAGACGGACTTCACGCTCAGGTGCTTCTGTCTGAGGTGCATTTGAACGAAGAACTTCAGGAGTGGTGTAGTTCCCCAAAGATTCTCTTGCTGTCTGCAGTAGTTCTGCACCAGAAGCAGCAGCCTGACACTCAGAGGACTGCATTTCTTTCTGAGGAAGGACATCAGCCTTATGGCTGTCCATGCCCTGAAGACACAGTGTATTTAATCGTAACTCTGCAGCAGGGGGTGAACCCAGCACTCCTCCAGCAGTCACGGAACCCTTTGAGAACAACAATCATTTGCCAAGTGTTAGATGTGCTGCTGGTAACTTTTCCTGCTAACAGTTCTAGGAACAAAACCAGCCCAAGTCAGCTATGCTCTAAAATTGTTCCGGAAACCAAAGTGGTGTTATTAATACTTTTGTAAACCCCTAACGCTCTGTGCAAGGTTGGGTTGGTAGTTCAATCTCTAACAAGTTCTCAGACATGCTGCCATCTTCTACTAGCCTTACTCTAGATGAGGGGCAGTGGTTGTAAAGTGGAGCAGCATAGATTTAGGCTGGACAAAAAGGAAGAAGTTCTTGACACTCAAGGTGGTAAAATACTGGAACAGGTTGCCCAGGGATGTGGTTAAGGCCCTGTCTCTGGACACATTCAGGATCAAACTTGATGTGGTCCTGAGCAGCCTGATCTAGTTCAAGTGTCCCTGCTGACTGCAAGGAGGTTGGACAAAATGGTCTTTGAGGGTTGCTTCTAACCCAATGCAATCTGTAGATAACTTCTGATAAACCATTCCCTACCAGTTGCTGTACTGCTCTAGGCAGTGTTCCTTGTTGCACAGAATATCCAGTTATCCCCTCATTTTGTGAATCTTCATCACTAGTATTTCCTGAGTCCACTCCTGTCACAGCCTGGTACATGTCAGGAACCTGAAAGCTCTCCCTCTGAAAAATAAATAAAGTTACACTTGCATCATAGAATCATTAAGGTAGGAAAAGGTCTCCAAGATCAAGTTAAAGCAACATATGTTTTCCCACACTTCCAGGGACAGTGATTCCACCACTTCCCTGGGCAACCTGTTCTAGGGCTTACCCACTCTCAGTGAAGAATTTTTTCCCAATATCCAACCTAAACCTCCTGTAGAACAACTTGAGGCCATTTCCTCTCATCCTGTGGCTAGTTATTGGAGAGAAGAGGCTGACCCTCACCTCACCACAACCCCCTTCCAGGGAATGGTAGAGAGCAAGGATGTTTCCCCACAG
Source organism: Ramphastos sulfuratus (assembly GCA_013399055.1). Taxonomy (NCBI): domain Eukaryota; kingdom Metazoa; phylum Chordata; class Aves; order Piciformes; family Ramphastidae; genus Ramphastos; species Ramphastos sulfuratus. The sequence continues at coordinate 378,555 of WBNM01027868.1, read as the reverse complement.
CCTCCCCTTCCCCAGACTACACTACCCCAGTCCCCTCAGCCACTCCTCAAGACCTGTTCTCTAGACCACTTCAGCAGCTTCATTGCCTTTCTTTGGACAGACTCCATCACCTCATTACCCATCTTGTAGCAAGGGGCCCAGAACAGATATGCCAAAGAAAAAAGTTCAACCTTATAGTTGTTTGAACACTGTTAAAAAGTTCTCTAGTAAAGAGATCATCACACTTTGTTAACTGATGCACCACCACCAAGGACAAGAACTCCTGGCTGTAACAACCCATGCATGTGCCTCCAAGGACATGCACAGCAAGAAGATGGAGAATCTTTTATTCCTACTACAGCTTTAATTCTATTTTAATCAAGGCACCATGCTATTCTTCCCCTTCTGGCTGATCTGATGAGGACTTCCAATCCAACTGGGAACCTGCTATACATACCTCATTGCCTATCTACAATGGCAGGGAAGAAGGAACATCTCACACATGTTAAGAGTACCTACAGGGTTACTCTCACTTCTCAAACAGGCACAAATTCATTTATTCACATATAGCTGTAGAGTAGCAGCTGGCAGCCTACATGGGCTACTTTTACAGGGTTAACACACAATTTTCCAGAACTTGGAAACTCTTATGTCAAGTTGGGAAAAGCCACAGCTCATTTACCTACTTCAATCAATCAGACTTTCCCATTCTGCTCAAGGATGCACCCAATCAGGATCATATCCATTGTTGCAGAGGCAAGAAAACAGCAAAGCACTTAAAATCCAGCAATGTCTGTGATGGAACCAAATGCTGCACAAAGGCAGACCAAAAGCCAGACAGTTGCTGAACCAGGCTCACCTTTCACACACTAACCAATTATTTAAGTGACTTAATTACTCTACTGGAAAAACAAGACTGTAATCCTATATCTTTCATAAAACCCTAGATATTGCTATCTAAGATAACAAACTAGCAATTAACAAGCTTCTATAAAACTAGTTGTATGATAGAACAAGTGCCATCATGTTACCTCAGTTCTAGAAACAAGAAATAAACCAAAATCAGTTGCAATTAAAACTAATTAAGAAAAGCCACAAGTTAAACTACTGAAAGTAGTTTGGTCAGAGAACCATCCTACTAAAATTAAGCAAGTGGAATAGCCCCTTATCCCGGACATTACAAGTGAGATCAAAACTGGCCTCAGCTTCAGTTCAGCTGCCCAGCTTGCTGGAGCTGGAAGGGACAGGGTAAAGACAGCATTTTATAGATATAGCTTTTTTGTGGAGATTTATCTTTCATAAAAAATCCCTTTCATTCAGAAGCTGGTAATCTGAATCAAAACTGTGTCATCACAAGACAAAGGTATCAATATAGGCTTTTGCCGAGCCACCAATGATGTAATTTCCCTCAGTTGGCATAAAAGGATCCCAAACACTTAAACATTTCACCAGCTCTGATGCCAAAACTCACCCCAAGGAAGCTGAAAAGGGAAGCAAGATGTAAACATTCATACCTCGAAGCATTCAAAAGAATGCTTCAGAGGTACAGTAAATTCACAATAACATGAACAATTCCAAGTTGCCATCATTTCTCTACCTCACTCCCTTCCTCTGGGTCCTCCCCTAGGTCTACCTCTGAATACTCATCAAGACCCTTAAAGCCCATCAAGCTTTAAGTTAATTTGCAGACCCCACCACCCACAACAGTCACAGCTGTATAACTAGCTATAACAGTCATCCACCATAGCCACAATAGTTCCACTATCCAATAGTCACAGTTGTTTGACAACTTTATAAACTACATAAAGCACTACTGAAATAACTACAGAATCACAGAATCATTTCAGCTGGGAGAGAGCTCTAAGACCATCAAATCCAACCATCAGCCTACCACCACCACGGTCATTAAACCGCATCCCAAGGTGCCATGTCCACACATTTCTTGAACACCTCCAGGGATGGTGACTCCACCACCTCGCTGGGTAACCTCTTAGAATGCCTGACCAATACTCCTGGGCTGCTTCTTTCAATCTATTCATGAAGTCTGTTGATGATTCTTTTCTCTTTCATTTCATATAATTTAGACACATTAATAGCCTTCAGCATGACATGCTGAATGCCAAACAAAACCTACCTTTGATAATTAAATACATGTTTGATAATTCATTAATAGCTCCCTTGGTCTGTGAGCATTTGGATTCCAGTGGGAATTTACCCAGGGGAAATTTACATCTCCTGTTCCTTGCAGGGCTCCTGAATTTATTTGTGTTTCCACAAGGGTTCTGGCTGCTCTGAGAATCATTTCTCTCTGAGTACTACCAAACTGTAGCTGCATCAACGTCCCTCCAGTCAGACCTTGTGTCTCTACAATATTATTTTAAATCGTAGCTACTCTCTCCAGGCCTTCCCAGTAGTCCTTTGCTGTATATTCCCAATTATGGAGCGCCACAGTGGAGAAAGGAACTCAACAGGGTTACTGCTCCCTCAGCCCCCACAGCCTTGCCCAGCGGGGCTTGAATCACCTCTCCCCTTCCTTGTCGACTGCAGGTTCTTTCCGCCACAGGAGGGCTCTCTAAACCCTCTAAACCTCCTGAACATTTCCCCCTGCGGCGGTTAAAGCCGTTTTGAGGTCTGTATCTACGTGAAGGGGAAACTAGTCCCAAGTCCTCATCTCTTTCTTCCTTTAGTTTTAAACACCTCTAGCCGATGCTATGTGCTGAATAATACCTCAAGAATATATTTCATTCTCATCCTTAGAATCATAGAATCATTAAGGTTGGAAAAGACCTTTACAGTTACCAAGCCCAACTGTAACCCAACTGCCATGACTACTAAACTAGCTCCTGAAGTGCCACGTCTACACACTTCTTCAACACCTACAGGTATGGTGACTCCACCACCTCCCTGTGCAGCCTATTCCAACACCTCATCACTCATTCAGTAAAGAAATTTTCCCTAATATTCAACCTAAAGCTCACGTGGCACAATTCACACCCATTTCTTCTCATCCTACCCCTAGTTACTGGGGAAGAGAGACCAAGACCTGCCTCACTACAACCTCCTTTCACACTCCCCTTAGCCTTCTCTTCTCCAGAGTACACGCTGAATAACATCTCCATGACACATTTTCCCTTGTCTCTTTCTTTCTCATCCTTCCCCAAAACTAAAGAATTACTTGGAGACGAAGTAACACCACACTTTCGCTACTCAGCAGCCACGATTGATTACTACTTTTGACCAGGTCACCTTGCCTTTCTGTGCCTCCTAAAGGCCCAGCAATCTGTTTGCAGTGTTGCAAAATATATTCCAACAGCCATTCCTCTAAAAACACATTTCCCAGTGACTGCCCAAATCTGAAGATACTACCAGCAGATTACAATCCTTAGTACAAAAACAGAACACACACGACTACAAGACTAATGCCATCAACAGTTACTCACAAGACTAACAGCACCAACAATTACTAATAAAGCAGTAATCATTAAACCCTGATAACCAGCTTTCCAGATGAAATCTTGAATCCTGAGTTTCAGACGGGGGTTCAGACCCCAAGCAACCCAGCAGACGGGGGTTCAGACCCCAGACCCCAAGCAACCCGGAAGACGGGGGTTCAGACCCCAGACCCCAAGCAACCCAGCAGACGGGGGTTCAGACCCCAGACCCCAAGCAACCCAGCAGACGGGGGTTCAGACCCCAGACCCCAAGCAACCCTGCAGACGGGGGTTCAGACCCCAGACCCTGCCTCACTCAAGTGTGTATACAACTGATAGCCAACTCTGCACGCCTACAACGTCTTGATCAGAGAAGGCACCCGGCCAGGAAGAACACCTTATTACCTTACCCAAGGGACTTGCCATCCAGTCTGAGAGACCGGAGTCCTCCCTGAGACTCACTCAGTGCACACTGGAGTTTGTTCAATCCCGCATACTTGGCACAGGTAGTGTCCCATCGGGGTCATCGAAACAGTATCAGAAATCCATAAAGCCTTCAGAGCCTGTTTCTGTGGTGCCAGCAGGCAGGTCTCCTTATTGCAGCATGGGGCACACACATCAACAGTTCAGCAAAGGTGAGAGTGCTGTGTCCCAAAGTCAAGCAGTTTATGTAGAGAGCAATGATACATATTCAGTAGATTTCCCAAACCTTCATTAGAATATTCATATAACTTCCCATAACTAATTAACATATTCATTAGCATGATACGCATGCTCTGTTCTATACTCCAAGATGAGTTGGTGGGCCATTGGTGGTCTCCAGTGGCAAATGACTGGTTTCCTTACAGTGTCCTGTAGCAAACCATGGCCCTGCACATGCTCTCTGCATCCACCAGCAAACTGCTGAAGCATAAACTGGTTCTAACTTGCTCAAGGCCACAATCCTTTTGCTTTGGACACTAGATATGGAGCATTCACCCCCAAAACAATGCTGCAAACATCCTGTTATCCCTTGCTGAGCTCTGTGATTCTGGCAACTCTGTTCCTAGAAAGATACATGCAGGAACAAGCACCGGGAAGTTAAGCTTGGAACAAAGGCTCTATTTAGTATCAGTGGCTCTGCTCAGTAGCAAAAGCATGTTTTACTTTCACAATCAGGATTAAAAAAAATGCAGCATTAAGTAGTCCTCCTCAGAAAGTCCTCCTTCAGGAGATAGTGTTGATGCCACACTAATTACAGAATCTAAGTATAAATCCCATCATCCCAGAGAAGGGATAGAAACTCAGTCTTAGGAGTTTGGAGTTGTTTTTTTTCCCCTCTTTGCAAGATCAAGTACCAGAACTGATTGCACAAGTTTCTCAACCAGAACTGCTTATCGGGAGAAAGCAGAAGGCAATGAATAGCACAAATAAGAGTGTGAGGGGCAGGATTAGAGTGGGGTGGGAAAACTGAATAGAAGCTTGAAGAGATACTGTAACAGGAAACTCTTCAGCTTTGCAGCAAGCCTTCCTAACATGTCTTGGGACAGTCAACCACTTAAAGGCTTCTTACAACTAGAACAGTTCTATAATTCTGTAAGATCATCAAGTCCAACCTTCAACCCAAGACCACCGTGGCCATCAAACCATGTTCCACATGTCTCAGACATCTCCAGGGATGGTGACTCCACCACCTTCCTGGGCAATCTATTCCTACGTCTGACCAACTCCAACGACCTGCAGAAGAAAGAGGCTTGCTTGCTTGCATAGGAGCTCTCAATGCAACTTGTTTTTGGAAACAGGCCTCCACCACGGCACCACTCTGCCTCTGCAGCCAGGCTGCTTGCACTGTGCACAGAGCTGCAAGGCTGACCCAGCTTGAGGCTGTATCCACACAACTACTTCACCACTTCACACCAGAAACTGAACTTCCCAACAGCATCATCATATATTTCAGGAGGCTTGTAAAAACAACTATACAGGAGAAAGAGAGAGGGCAAGATGGACAGACAGACAAGCCTTAACATCAGCTGGAGGAACCATCCCACAGTACCAGATATGGGGGTGAAGAGGGAAACAGAACACAATGGCCAATGGAAGTCACACCAGGCAACGACACGCTGAAGGGCAGGTACCAAAGCCACAGCACAGTGCTTGTGGTTGACATCTACCTTCTCAATTACAGCAAGACCCTCTCTAGCAAGCAGATCAATCAGCTGCTAGATGAACAAAAACAAACTGGAAAAATAAATACAAAAATAGCCACTTAGCCTCTTTCCTCTTTTTTTTTTTTTCCTCTCGCCTTCAAGGGAAAACCTTGAAAAGGGAGCAGAAAATATCAGAAGTTCAATTTCTGTTTCCAGTTTTGAGCTGTATTTGCTGCCTTTAAATTTAAGAAAAAAAAAACCTTTGGATTTGGACAGCACTTGCATTTGTCAGAAAAGAAACAAAACCTAAGTCACTCTGGCGTACAACCCTCAGTGATGGTAATGTTTAAGGGTCTTTGGGCATGCTAAGCATTGAACTGAACTTTAAATTTACCTGAAGTAAGCCATTCTCAGAAAGCTTCAGTGCTGCGCAGCACTCTGAGAGTTTCTGTATGTCAGAGTCTCCTCTTAGTTCTGGTTGCATCAGCTGTTCAAAATAGGCTTCTAGCTGGTTATCAAAGAACTCTTCATCATCAATATCACCATCTATTGCAAGAGAAGAAAACATTAGTGGAAGGTGAGTAGAATATTTTATACTACCAATGCCACTCTTATTTTTGATATATGGGGTTTCACAACATCCACACAGAACCACCCTGGTTTTCCCTTAAAATAAATGGGTTACAGAAACACCTAAGTGTCTTATTCCATGACTAGAGAGATACAGCAAAACAATATGACTACAAGGTAGCATTTTAACTCCCAGGCTGTGAAGTGACTCACCTTCCTTCACACGATCTGTACATCACCACCTTCCAACTAGCAAATCATAAAGATCCTCATCAATTTAAAGTCTGAAAAATGTTGCATTTTTTTTCTTTAACAGCAGGTGACTGAAGCACACCTCAATTTCAGTGGCCAAAAAATATTAAGTATTATTATTAATAACAGCACTATTCCTGTTTTCCAAGTGAGTAGTTCTCCAGGACACAGTTTTTCTTGTTTTGGGGTTATCTTTTAATCTGTTGAAGCTGTGGAAAGCCAAGGGTTTCCAGGGATTTATTTGTTTGTTTTTAGAAGACATCAGTCAGCTTTTAAGGGCATGGTTAGATGTACTCCTAAAACCATGGTAAAACATATTCCAAGGAGAAGTTTGACATCTTGGAACAGGTTGCCTGTGGAGGTAGTTGAGGTCCCATCCCTGGAGAGATTCAAGGTCAGGCTTCACAAGGCACTGAGCAACCTGATCTAGTAGAGGATGTCCTTGTTAAGTGCAGAGGGGGTTGGACTAGATGACCTTTGGAAGTCCCTTCCAATTCAAACCATTCTATAATTCTACAGGTGTAGCAGACCAAGTTTCTTTAGATTTCTCTTTAACACCTATGTTCACAGAATGCTTACAAAACACAGGATTAGTTACCTGAATGGCAGACAAATACCTACAACCGAGTTGGAATTGTAAAACAATTACTGTGGTGTTTATCTCTCATTTATCTATTCCTGATTTCTTCATGAAACTGAAATAAACTATATTCCAAATAATGAGAAAGTAGATGAATGTATTTTACCATGGGTATTAGAGACTTCCTGATTATTTTCAGAAAGGAGTTGGCAATTTTACACTGAATATGGGATTGCATGATAAAAAATAGTGCACAGAGCAGGATAAATAAAAAGACCACTTAGCTTCACCACTACTGGAATCCTGAGCAGGCAAGTATTTCCAGCTAATGACTACCAACTCCATCATAGGGTGCTTCAAAGTAATTCCATCCCTTGAATGGGAAACCCCAGTACTTTTACTCAGCACACTATTAGCTTTACTTTTGGACACCTGAAGTACTGCAAGAGGAAAGAACAAGAGGATTTCAAAAGATAGTCATGACATCCAGAGATGTCATGGGAGAAATCCAGTAACCCTACTTGAATTCAGGGCTGCTTAATATCAAGATGGCACTGAATTAATAACTTAACTTGCTTTCCTCATTCTTGGTGCAGCTGAGGCCATACCCTGCCACCCTTCACACAATGTGCCAAGTCAACTGCACTAATACTGAAGAACATGTTTGTCCTTCAGCAGCAGCCACTGGAAGACCACAGAAATTCCAGGTTTAGTTACACAGAACTCAGGCTCTCACTTTTACCCCTGTGGGCAAGCTGAAGTTCTGACTTTGACATCACCCTGCATGTGCAGCATCTAAAGAGAACTGAAACTGAAGTAAAAATTGTTTTGAACAACATGCACTGCATTACAGAAGTTTATATCTATTCAAGTTAAACTATAGCTAGGATTATTCGGTTTCAAAGTAACTTAAGGTTTCAGGTTAAACTTCCAGTTGTGATTTCCTCTGACCAATTCTATAGCCACCTACTCCTATTGCAATTTTGTAGCAGCCAGTTTCCCAGTGAACAGTCTTCTCTAGCATTTTGATCAAGCATTATCCTACCTTAAAGTACTTCAGTCAAACAATGCTTTTCTTTTCCAGCACACAGCAACATTGTGTCACAATTCTAGACTCAGCTACCCAGACTTATAAACACACTTACCAGTGGAATCTTCTGAGCTTGTAAGACATGAGAGCTTCTCATTCTCCAGAAAACTTGAAAGGCTATTGCTAAGATGATCACTTGAGATTTCACTTTCTGTCAGTTTTTCAGAAGCTTCAGGTGGCCCAACCTGTGAACATCATTCACACAGAAATATTTCTTACTACTAACTATTGTATAAATTCAGGTGATAACCAATTAATTAAGTCAATATTCCAAAACTCCACACACTTTTTTCCTCCTTATCCCAACAAACATTCTTGTTCAAATGAACTTCACCTGATAGCTCACAGAATAGATACATGCAAGAAATACAGAGATCATAAAAGACAAAGCAGAGGAAAAGCCTACACATATGAACACCACCAAACTTTTAAAAAAAAAAAAATCAAAAATAAAATACTGAACCTTTTCATTAAAGATTTTACACCTGCAACAGTTGGCCACCACATTTATTAAGCTGCAATCCCAACTTAAAAGTACAAAGACAACTGTCAGTAGTTTCCCATGCTGCTAAAACAGTTCTTCAGAAACCCTACAAACAGATCAACTCTGTTGATAGTTTCTTTAAATGAGCATAACAAATTCAGCTGAATCTACCTAACTCAAAGTATTTTATCTTTTGTACACCACAATGATTTCTGAGGACAGCACAATGTGCTATCTAGTTGGGATTTACTCCCTTGCGATAAACAGATCATTTCTGACAGAAAAAAAAGAAACCAGAACTCAGTAAAAAAAATGGAGAGAGACTTGAATACAGTTTTCAGATGACAGCCTGTGAGCATTCAACTGCAATTCACTGACCACTGTGGCCTATAGAAAAACCAAATTAAAAAAAACAACTAAATCAATTCAGCAAACAGCAGCTGACACACTGAAAAGCACACATCGGACAGCATCTGGCTGCAGCCTGAGGCATGTTTCCTCTAAGTGGCACAGGATCTCCCATTCCTGTCTGTCTGTGCCCATTATCACTTTCTCTAACAAAGTAAGTAAAAACAGCTCAAGCACAGCCCTACTTGTCAATACCTGTGGGTATATTTGGTGTGGGATAGAGACCCACACCAAAAATAAATACAAAGGCAGCAGGAAGGTTGTGTTCTTCCAAATGGTGCAGTTTTCAGTGTTGAGGACACTGAAGAATTAATCTGAATAAATGCTCCTCAAAGTAATTAGCAAGTACCAAACAGGTTGATATCAATGACTTCAATTCCAAAAACTTCCTCAACAGGCTTTTCACTAAGCTAAGCTACAACTGGAATAAGATGTAAGATTCTTACTTTGTCAAAGAGCTACAAGGCAGCAGAGGCTAGAAGCAAACAACATTTTTCACAGTTGAGCAAAAACAGGTGATTTCCTGCTCCCATGACATTGTTAAATGATCAGCAAAAAAGAGGCAGGGAGAGATATGACACATTCAGTATAGCAGCTCTGCTACAAACTGAAGGGATACACAACAGCTCAATTCCTTCCCTCCTCCCCTCTCAGAACTAAGTCTACTGCAAAGCTAACACTAGAAACCTTGAATTTCAGTGCATTTAGAAAAGCTTTCACCTTGTTATTCTCAGTATCTGGAAGAAAACATATTCCTGTTGACAAATCTGAAACAGAAGAAAGCAGTGTCAGCAGTAGTTTGTTATGTTCTTACATGATGCTGCTAAGAGCTAACTCTTCCATAAAATGCCAGGCTAAGCCTCTTGAAGGTCTTGGCATACCCCACTAAAAGAAGCCTGAAACATACATGTCATCACAACAGCAATGTTTATACACTCTTATAGCAATGGCTTAAAGTATCTGAGAGTGACTAAAAAAGCAAGGCTCCAGACAATTACTACCCTAAGGACTTTTACAAGGTAGTGCAAAAAACACCAAGGAGTCCCAGGCTGCACTAGCAGAAATAGGCACAGTGTTGTGTTCCACTCATGCAGAAGAAGCTGCATTTCACCTTCTGGGACAGTTCCCTTTCTTTATCACTCATAAGCACCCTCCTCTTTGTCTTACTGTTTGAGCCACCCATAATCCAGTGGCAAGTCCCACAAAGCAGAACATTTTAGACATACACATACGTTACTCAGCACAAAAGGTTCCTAATTCTTAACTAATAAATGGAAATAGAAAGGAAGTTTCTGGACTAGAATCCTAAACCTTGAATAAAAAAATTAAAACCAATTAACTCAAAATCAAGCACTGTCAAGTCCAAACACTGGCCAGCCCCAGTTCTCCAACACATCATAACTTCTGGTGCCATACTTATTGCCACTTCCTCAAGACTACAGTGTGTCCTCACTGTTAGAAGGGCATTTTACAAGAACCAATTACAAACAATAGGACTTCCCAACTGAAAACATTCTCTATTCCATTATTAATATCTCATGAAAACCTGCTCAAGTACTCAGGTTAAGCTTAGAAAAGGAAGTATTTATGTACTAAGATATGCATTTGCTAAAATTTATTGAATTTTAAGGAACGAGCAAAACATAATCACAGGACTTACATTAGAAAGATCTAAACCAGTTTAAGATCAATGCCATGCCTTTAACTTACAGAACATTTTGCTTCCACTACTCTACTCATACATCAAAACACCCATAGTTTCCACTGCAAGTATTCCCAACTATTTTTTCCTGCATCATCTCACTAGGCAAGTATGTATCCAGCTGCTACAGCTGCAGATCTATTACAGGTTGGAATAGGGTAAGAATAGAGACATCAATGAAAATATAATCTCAGACTTATACCTTCCGAAAGCAAAAGGATAAAAAGGCAGCTCAAACACACTTTTTCCACAAGTAATGTTCCTGAAATTAAGTCAGATTCCCAGCAGCATTCTAGCTGTGGTATTTTTCACCAGCTTCCTATGTAGGTTTGTATTTTGGAGAGAAATCCAAGAGCACTGTGTCAACCGCAAGCTTTCTCTGCTGTCACTTTGCTGAAATCAAAGAGATTTTTTCAAAGCCCATTTCCATTGTGCCATAAACCAGAGAAAGGCTCAAGAGAAGACAGGTTAGAGCACAAAGAGATAATTGCACTGAGAATAAATCACAATTTTTCTCAAATTTCAATACCTTGCAATCGTTCAAGTGGCAATACCTCAAGTAAGGTATCTTGACTGCAATTTGCCTGCTCGGTGACACTCTGATCTGGCTTTGCACATGTTGAGTGGGAGTCTTTCAAGCCAACAGAAGCTGACTGAGGTTGTTTATCTTCTGTAGCAGCTTCCCTAGAAAGAGAATTACTTCAATGAAAAAAACTAAATTATTCAGTGAGTTATGTAGATCAGCATCATTATACAACACATCTACATAGGAAGTTTTGATAAAATCACTAATTTTTATGCCTCCATCTCCAGAAAGTCAGTCGTTCCCATTAATATAGATCCTACAGGTATTTATTCTTACAATAAAGGAATAAAGAAAGAATACAAGTACCTCAATTTCACAATCTGAAGTGTGAAACAAGTGAAATTTAACCTAAGCCTCTCTTACATATTTCCTGTTTGCCCCTTTCTCTTTCATTCCTGATAAGAGACAAAAGGGGGGAAAAAATGTCTATTCCAGGTAAGTTCCACGATTCATTTAAGAGCAAGTCATACTCTAGACAAGGTTTTGCTGAGTCCATGATATCAGAATTAAGAACTGAATCATAATGAACATGACCAGTTGAAAGTGCATATAGCTCTGTTAAATAACAGTTTTTATAATTGAGCAAGAAAGTTCTTTTTCACTTCTGATTTCAGAGGACCTCCACACAGGCAGTGAAGGTAATCATGCAAGATTTTACTTCCACATTGGTTCAGTTCACTCATTCTCAGGCTTTAATAATTTAAACACACAGATAAAGCTTTTTTGCCCCACTTGAATACAATCAAGACACTGACTCCCTCTCTTAAATCTTATCTTGTTTTCTGTAGACACATAATGGCCTTCAGTAAGAAAGGTGAATATTGTGGTTTCTATCACAGCAATAGGAACAAATCTGACCTTGGTTAGAACAACCTGTGCAGTATCTTGCAGCATTACCACCACTTAGTACTGATCTCTAAAATATTTCATTATCATTAGTTACTTCACAAGAAACAATGCTGTCTTGTGCTGCAGTGTATACTGCTGTACTAAAGCAGTATGGGCTCAAGGGGATTCTGTCCCTCTGTTCCACACCACTGAGTTCCCCATCTTCAGTGGTGGGTGCAGCTCTGGAGTTCTCAGAACAAAAAAAAGGCATGGACCTGTTGTTGGAGAGGGTCCAGATGAGGGCCATGAAGATGATCAGGGGGCAGGAACTCCTCTCCTATAAAGACAGGCTGAGGGAGATGGGGCTGTTCAGCCTGGAGAAGAGAATGCTTCAGGAAGACCTTGCAGCATCCTTCTAGTATTCGAAGGGGTTACAGGACAGCTAGAGAGGGACTTTTTACAAAGGCATGGAGTGACAGGATGAAATGTAGTGGATCCAAACTGGAAGAAGCCAGATTTGGATTAGACATGAGGAAAAAATTCCTCCCAGTGAGCTTGGTGAGGCACTGAAACAGGTTGCCCAGCGAAGCTGTGGAGACTTCAAGCCCGGAAATGTGCACAGCCAGACTGGATAGGGCCTTGAGCAACCTGCTCTAGTAGGCATCCCTGCCTAGGTCCCTTCCAATCCAAACCATAGCAAACACTGAAACAGCAATCACTGAAGCTACAAGGAAGCTAAATTAAATAGAAACTGATGTTCCATTCTGTATGCAAACAGCAGGATACTGACTAGAAACAGATTTAACCAATGCAGCCTATTTCTGGTCCATGTTGTGTGTGAGTAACATAATCTTAATTACAGACTATGTGATGTAAACACAAACCAGATTCGAATAAGTCAATCACATTTAGGAAGTTTTTTCTTGTAATGCTAATTAAACAAAACACCATAGTTGAAAAAAATAAAATACAAATCACACCTAAAGATTCTTGCCTGACATGTACATGAAGTCAAATCAGTCAATTCAAACAGCAGAACGTTGCCTGTGTAGGGCTGTAGAGGCAAAGTGGTTGCACTGCACAGGATGCTTCCACAATGCCTGCCACTAACCCTCTTCCAAAAACAAGGAGGAGCTGTTTTAGCAGCAAAAGCTACCCAGGCTGCCAAACACATTAGCTAACAGGTTAACATACAGCTGAGCTCTCCAGTTACTAACATGCAAAGGCCTGTAGTAGAAGCTGCTGCTGAGGTGGGCAATTCAATCCTTAAGTCCTCCACAAGCAGCTAATAATCCACATAAATCTACAGCACAACATATTGGTATGTGCATTTTAGGATAGAATTAGATTTAGCTACCTCACTTACATGTCATCAGGAAAGTTGAGGGCAAATCTTCCCATTGGCTCAGACTGACTACTGTGAGAAGATCTTAGTGGAAGTGACTGTTTCCCTTCTAAATAGGATGCGCAGACGTCAGAAAGCCTGCAAACGTGAAGAAGAAAAACACACAACAGAATCATTCTAATATGCAACTGTTTTCCAAAGAATTGAGGCAAAACCCAATTCTTCTACCTCCTATAAGATCAATTATTTTAACATTTTAGCATTTCTAGCCAATCTGTATTTACAAGTACACGTGTCTACCCGGAATAATCCTTCCAGCTCTTCAGAGAGGTCCATAGCTACCTTCTGTAGCTCTTTAGGGAAATACCACATTCCCACTTTCAGGAGCTAGTGCCCATCAATATTTCTGGAAAGACAGGGTATAAGAGTCTGATCTCATTGTTTGCTAAGTCACAGGACGGCAGTTAAGCCAGCAACAGCTTCTGTTACCCTTTGCTCTACTCCCTGCTGAACACATAATTTTAAATGGTGTTAAATTTTAATTCACACCCACAACCCTAGTTCTTACACCATCTTCTCTAAAATGAGACAGATTCAGGTAAGTTAATTTAACAGTTAATAAGACTTAAAGAAAGGGACATTTTACAAGGGTCTGTTGTGATAGAACAAGAGGGAGTGAAGCTTGAGAATGGCAGACTTAGACTGGAGATTAGAAAGAAATTCTTTCCAGTGAGGGTGGTGAGACAGTGGAACATATTGCCCAGGGAGATCATAGATGTCCCTTCTATGGAGATGTTCAAGGTCAGGTTGGACAAGGCCACCTGGTCTAGTAGAAGGTGTCCCTGCCTATGGCAGGGGGCTTGGAGCTAGATGATCTTTAAGGCCCCTTTCAACCCAAGCCATTCTATAAATCCATGAATACACATATAAAAAAAAACAAACACCTTTCCCTGTATGACTTCAAGCTTGAGTATGCTAAGATGAAGAGTCAAGAGACTCTTTAGCAATCTAAAAACTAAACTATTCTTTTAAAGAGTAACTTTGGTTCAGATATTGCATATTATTAATTCAATGCAAATAATAATAATAGTAAAATTAATGCTTTAATACTTTAGTAATAAATATCTTACTATTTTTACTGTTCAGTGAAATGATTAAACAATTCTGTTATCTGCCAAATAATCTGTCAAAAGAATTTTCCCTCTCCCAAGTTAAACGGTTCAAACCACTCAACTGTTTTTGATCTTATTGAGTAGTATTGACAGTCTCACCTGTTGTCACAGCTTGTTTTACTCCTAGCAACAGTTGAAGCTGCAACAGGTAAGCCAGGGTTTGAGGAAACAGTAACGTTTCCAAAGATGGCACTTGCATTGCTACTTAACGAATGGCCCAAGAAGCTTGGAAAGGTCTCATCACCAATATTTCTGAAGTCTTCCATCATCACGAACAAGTTGCTCTAAAATACCACTCCACTTGGCAACACGATCAGCCCTGGTCCAGCAGCATCTAAGAGCAGGAACAAAACGACTATACTTACACAAGTCACAGCCAGGCTATCAAAAGTGTTAGTGTTATATATTTACAAATACATGTGGTGTATTTCCTTGGCAATAGCACCACTTTATCCACAAACGTGCTTAAAAATTATTTCCGGTCCTCTCCCGTCAAGCCTTTTAGGAGCCACAGAGTTTTTACAGCCTTTTTGGACTGCCTAAAGAGAGCAGCACTGCTGCAAGTTGCCGCACCGACGCTGCCAGAGGCGCCAAGCCTATATTTAGCTTGTAAAGCCGCTTGGAACCAGGCAGCCTTCCTCCATTTCGCCGGCAGCGAGCACCTGAGGAACTACTAACTCCGTGACGCGGTCCTCTGGGGCCGCTCCTTGGCAGACGACAGCCTGAGGTTATGGATCTCAAGGCTACAGGAGGCCCGGACCCTACGCCCCTCAGCACCCTATGCAGGCACCGCCTTCACCACTCCACATACACAGGCTACCGTCGCGGCCCGGAACACCACAACAACTCCACTGAGGAAAACCAGGAAGGGGAACGACCCGACGCCAACAACCCCCTTTCCCCAAAAGGGATGAGATCAGCCCTGCCCTCCCCGACGCTGCCCTGACCGAGCAGCCCAGCCCCGTCCCGACGCCACTCGCCTGAGAGAGTAGGAGATTCTACCACAACCGCTATAACTTCAAACCCCGGACCCGCCCACGCCGCTCCGCGCAGCGCCCCCCACAGGACGGGCAGGCTCCACCCCACTCTCTCACCTGGGGCGCCACACGAACCGCCGACCCCTCCCGTAGCGGCGGTGCGCATGCGCAGCGCCGCCACTAACCCCTCAAACTTTCCGGAGCCCGCGCTTCGCTCCGCAACTCCGCCTCCCGACTCCCCGCCAGCCAATGGGAGAGCCTCACACATAGCGGGGTGGACGAAAAAAAGGAGGAAGAGAGAGGGGCGTGCTGATTGGGCGCGCTGTACCACCCAGCCCCGCCCCGCCGCCCTACGGTGCGTTAGGAAGGAAAAGGCGGGAGGTGGTGTCAGGGCTTCCGGAGAAGGGCAGGTTCGCACTCAGGTAGATCCCGGTGCTGCGGATACAGATGGAAGAGGCTTTCAGAAAAGGACGCTGAAATCTGTTATTTCGAGCATTCGCTTACGAACCAGCGAAGTTTGAGCTACAAGTGAGTAGCTCGAGATATTTCAGGGCAGTGCATTGGGGATTCAAATGCTTGTAGAGTAGCAGACTTGTATGGTGGCTTACCTACTTGTACAGCTTTGACAAGGAAGAGTGTCAAGAGGAGGCTACAAAAATAATGAGAGGACTACAGCAATCTTGTTACGAGGAAAGGGTAAGACTTGGGGCTGTTTAGCCTCGAGAAGAGCTGACTCAGAGAGGATCTTCCCAATGCTGATCAATATCTAAAAGGCAGGTGTTGAGAGAATGGGGAATGAACTGCTGCCCACATATAATGTGAGTGCACATCACCATCTCACGTCCAGCTTTTCACTCCCCAGCACCCCAAGTCATTCTCCATGAGACCATTCTCAATCTTGTCATCATCCAGCCTGTATTGATACTGGAGTTTGTTCTGACCCGGGTGCAGGAGCTTGCAGGAACTTGCATTTGCTCTTGTCAAAACGCAAACATCAGCCACCAAGTAGCATAAGTTCAGTTGCTGAAGCTGAAGTACTGAGCCAGTCCATTGGAAATTACTTGTTTCCACTGAAAGGGTGACAGCCTGTTTCCATTAGCAAGACGTGACTGGAATTAGTTGAGATACCTAATAATACATGTTCAGCACAGTGGAAAATAATGTGACTATGAATGAGCTATAAACAAATGCCTCAAAAGCTGCAAAAAGTTGTCATTTACTTTATTATTACCATAAATGGTCATTCTGGGTTCCAAAATAGTAACAGGAGGAAATTTAAAGAAGTGCAATTGGAAATCTTTCTCTTAGGTGTGGTTTATCAAAGACACTTATCTCCAAACAGTTATCTTTGAATATACTTTACAGTGCTTTTTGTTACACTGTGACAGATACTGTAGGGCCTGGCAGCACAAATACTTAACACTGGGAAACAGCAGCACACCTGTGCACTAGCACCTTGATTTCCTTCATACCTGAGAACGAAGAAACCCTCTATTTTCCTCCTGGTACAAACAGGAGTAAGAAAACATCAGTAGCTGTAGTGAAGGGAGTGACCTTTTAAAGGATTAAGGCACAAATCCTCAACTAGCTTAAACCTTCAAAGACATATTCCGCTGCTTGCACACCCAAAAATGGTTGGTTCTGGTTTAGGAGACAATCCTTGTATTTGTTTTCTTTTTATTATTTTTTTAAATAATTCATTCTCCCACAGTAGAATATTGTTGCTTCCTACTCCCATTTAAACATAATTTTTTAATATTTCTGTTTACCGTACCAGTATGTTATAGTTTTATAAAGGTTAACTTTTTGATTGTAAGGGTTATGGTTTTATAGAGGTGAACTTTTTGATTGTAAGGTAAATATATCTGTTTTTATTAGACTTTTCTTTCTTTGCTTCTCTCCACCACAGTTCTATTCCTACTGACCGAGAAATAGCAGCAGCTTTCCTCCACACAGGGTCCACAAACACCTTCTAACACCACTGTTACCTCTCAGGGGTTTGAGAAAATTAGAACTAGATTCCTCAGAGATTAATCAAGAATCAAATATAGTGTACCTGAGCAAATAAAGTGTTCAGAATACAAATGAAACCCCTGGGAGCTTGCTATTTCGGCAGAATGAAGATTGACTTCTCCTTATCTTACAAGAGTGGTCTAGTCCAGGAAGTAGCCTAAACCCATTTTGCATTACACTTTGGGTTTCTGCTGCACAGAGCCCACCTTCCTCCCCCCTCTCTCTGAGTACATTCAGCAATGCCATCCCATGCACTAATGTGACTCCAGAGCAATCCCATGTAGTCACTGTCCAGTTTTATCCTCCTGCCCATCTCACACCCGGTAATGTTTGAGCCAGTGCCAGCGTGATCCACAGTAGTGAAGTTCCTCTGCTGACGCATCCAAAAAGGAGGCTTCTAACTATACACTATTTCTTCAACATGTCCTAATTACCAAATCACTGGAAAAGAATTATGACATAATTCAAAATCCACCAACTAGGACAACCTACAGCTATCCTACAACTCAGCAGTTTCTGCAGAGCTTCAATATGCCCATGAGAATTCAGGGCATACTCTGTTGCAGAACTATCTATCACCCAACAGCACAACTTCACAAAAGCAAAGCTGCAAATGTACAACTGAACCAAAAAAGTTCCTCATTCAGGACCCAGTTAAAAAAAAAAAAACAAACAAAACAGCAGCCTATTGCAAGCAAAAGCCCACTGATAGAGATCTCTTAGAATGAGTTTATTTGTCAACCACAGTTATAAAATTTAAATATTTATACAGGAAGATGAAAAATTCTTAAGTAATCAAACACTCCAAACTATTTTGCTGCAGTATACACAGGAATGGCTTTGTTTCTCTGTTAGTTGATCCAATATTCACCCTTCAGTTACTCAGCAGCTTCTTGAAGGCATGTTTCACTAGGACAATGTATTTCACATTTGTCAGTGCAATATGCAAAAAAAAAAAAAAAAAAACTTCAAGATGGTACTGAGTCTAAAAATGAAAATTAAAAAAAAAAAAAAGAAAAAGAAAAAGAGAGGCAGGTTGAAGTCAGCTACTCTGTAAATAGCTCCTGGTTAATACTGTTTGTATGTGTTGCCATAGTTCAGAGGGTACAAGTCAAAATGTTCTTGTGATACACAAACATAACTACAACATGTTCCAAATGGTGTTTTGAAAAAACATGCATCAAGCTCCCCAATTATTTAAAATCTTCTGTAGGAGAGAAATACAAAAGGCAGCCAGAGCTGGAAGCATTCATGACACCAGAATAAGGCCCTTCAAAGAGTATTTTAAAGCAACACATTAAACCCCTTCGTTCTCAGGTAATAGATTAAGAGGCCGAGACACACATCGTCTGCGAGGGTGAGGATACTGGAGGCTGGCAGTGTCAGCATCGCAAGACTGCTCTATCAGAGGAGGAGGAGGAAGGAGCTGGGCATGGCTGGACCATCTTGATCCAGCACGTGGGGAATCCAGAGGGGGAAAGAAATACCTGAAACAATTAAGAAAGGAACAAAACACCAAAAAAACCAACCAAAACAAAAAACAAAAGAAAAAAAAAAAAGAACAACAAAAAAAAGAGAACAAAAACAAGAAAAAGAGAAAGGCAGTAAATACAAGGAGAACCAAAGGGGAGAAAAGACATGCTGGAAAAAAAAAAAAGGCTTTAGTATATCCATGCCAAAACCAACTGAACGTAACAGTAGAAATCAGGGCTTGGAATTCAAAACAAGACAAATCCCAAAACTATTCTTCAAGGGAAAATAGCGCAGTCTTTTCCACTGAAATTCATGGGAAGGAGGATGGTCACCAGAGCCCTAGCACACATTTGTAGAGAGAGCAGAGTACTTTGGGAATGAGAAGGATGTTGCAGCACTGCTATGAACAAGCTTCCACTCTCCCAGAGCTCCTGTGATCCATTAACAGAGCTTCTAATGCTTCCACGTGTGGCACAAGAGACACATTGGATGTGATCCAGGTACATTTTCTGCCCATGCATCCGATTCAGATCAACTTCACAGCACTTGTAGAACGGAGGTAAAAACATCCCCTTGTTTTCACAATGTTTTTCATTTAATAACATTTACAGAGCACAGCTACTTGCAGTGACATACAGTCTGTGTGTGTATTTACACATTTCTGCTGAATGAATCCTCAGAGTCAATATAAGACCGCTGGTGAATGCAAGACTCAGAATTCAGCCATTTCACATCATTTTTCTGCCAACTTTATTAGAACTTACCCGTAATACTTGTGCATTTTAGTTTGCTAGATACCTACAGATGGTTTCTGCCTTCTTTATACAGCTCTGTGGACTTACACAAAGGAACAGCTACAAGAGTCAGGAAAACTATTGGACAATTCACAAGCTGCATTTTGGATGCAGTCTCTGCGTGGCTAAAGGGTTTGTGGATTTTAGGCTACTATTCTTAGAGAATTTTAGTTACTCCATGGAATTATTTACCACAGGGATCTATGAGCACATATTTGAAAAAGTACTTCTCTCAGGGTGACAAAAGTATGACAGTACTTACAAAATGTTTATTTGAAGTCATACTAAGGTATAAATGAAGCAAGACTCAACTATTAAAAGCTACCATCTGTACAATCGTCAAAACACACTTTTCATATCCCTCCCAAACTGGCAGTTTCATATATTACAAAACAGTTACAAACTCGTCATGTTCAGGCACCTTAATCAAATGCCAAACAAACTCATTATCAAAACAACTGTCATTAAAGTTATTTTAATGGTCACTTCCCTCCTCCCATCCCAATCAAGGACAAAAATTCTCAGTTTTAGTAATGAACTAGTCTTTTAATTCAACAAGCTTTCAAAAAAAGTGTTTGGATGGAAGTTTTGGGGGTTGGGTTTGTTGTTTCTGTTTTGGTTTTGTTTTTTTCCAAACAAGAAACCTCTCCAAGTATTTTTCTATCAGGAGTTCCAACAGTATCAAACTGTGTGGGCTAGTACAAAAAAAAGTACACAACGTGTTTTAAAAAGGCTTTTTGAACAGCATTTAGTAGTTAGCAGACTGCTGGTGTCTTGGGAGAGGTCAAACGGCGTTGGGGAAGGGAAAAAGGAGTTCGTTTTCCATTCCTGTGTGCATGCAACAAGCAGCAAAACACCAAAGTTACTCCAGTTAGCTTGGTATCAGCTCTGCTTTCTGTTAAAAAGGACATAATACAAATGGAAAATGGGAATTGTATCATAAATCTAGACACATTAAGTACATCAACATAACAATACAGCCCGACTGACTTATTTTCCAATCAGCTACAGCATCTGCTCTCAAGCTATTCTGATTGCCAATCCAGTTTGGTGATGATGCTTTACCAAAGTTCTCCAGATCTGCCTCTGCTACTTTAGCTGGCTTAAGTGTTTAAACTCATAGAGAGTGAAAGACAGCATCTGGTCACAGGCTGTGTGGCATATCAATTCAGTTAAAGGTCAACACATGAATCTGTGTTCTAAGTGTTCATACACTAGTAAGTTAGCAACTGTACTTAGGCAACTCAAGCCACATAATGTGTCTATAGAAGAAACCAGGTAGTTAGGTACAGCTTTTTTTATACTAAGGCTCAATCCTAGGACATGACACTACAGATAAGTGAAATTCCCCAGCCACAGACTTAATTCTGCAACAAACCATTCATTTCACATTATAGCTGGGAAAAATATATTCAAAGAATACAAAAAGAGACCACTTTCAAAATACAGAACTATGGAGTGAGTCAAAAATAATACAAAAAGTTTGTTTCACAATGGTTTACTACCAACTGCAGGGAGAGAAGAACAAGCTGTGGAGTGGGGTAGGGTAATTTTGCTGGCAGCAGCACAGCCTGAGATAAGGTGACCATGAAAACAACTGCTACTTGAAGGAGGTCAGAAACAGTCTGTACCTCTCTGCAGGAGCCCAAGGAAACACAGTTCTGGAGTTTTGGAGATCACATCTCCAAGCCAGGGCTTCCTTTCTTGCTGGTGACTTGGCCTGCTGCCACATCTTGCCCTCCCATTTATTTTGTGAGGAAAACCTGAAAGCCAGTCTCTGTGCAACACAGTTAGAAGCCTGGAAGCCAGAACTTCAGGAGTGTCTGCTGGAGCGGGGGCTACTCTCCAGAAGTAGATTGTCCCAGTACCTTACAGACAAGCATTTTAGCAGGTACAGATGGATGGAAACAGAGGCTATCTTGAGGCATTTGGAAGAAATTTTTAAAAAAATAAAAGGTGGCCACGAAACTTGGAAGCAGCTCCTATGGAATTTGGCCACATTTGGTCCTTACATAGGACACATCCAGTAAGGCTGATTGTACACACTCCACCATGTGTATTCCTAGATGTCAGTGTGCACAAATTCAAATGCTCTTCAGAAGAGATAGTTACATTTACCTACTAAACATAAATTATTACAGAAAAAAAACATAACGGAAAAAGCAAATTATCTCCAGTAAAAGAGCTGTATGAAAAAGATTAAAAAAAAAAAACAAAATCACAACTTTTATTCACTTGATGTTACACCTGCAAAAGTGCAAGCAAACTAACACTAGTATGTGACTGCTGAAACAATACATTATGAACTATTTTTTCTTCTTTCCTTTTTGCTACACTACCCCAATCAAAACCAGAATTTGTTGCTGGTACTTCTGCTTCACTTCTAGATGTGCACCTAACCCAAAGGAACAGTTACATGGCAGTAT
Source organism: Ramphastos sulfuratus (assembly GCA_013399055.1). Taxonomy (NCBI): domain Eukaryota; kingdom Metazoa; phylum Chordata; class Aves; order Piciformes; family Ramphastidae; genus Ramphastos; species Ramphastos sulfuratus. The sequence goes on along the minus strand of WBNM01027868.1, from coordinate 356,319 downwards.
GAGGAGCTTTCTCCTTGTTTGAAACCATTTCCAAGAATCTATTTTTGATAGCGTGGAAGGACATTATCCAAGTGAAAATAGATGTTTACAGAAGGGTTCAGTATGGTTTTGTTAATTTTGTCTTATCACTGGCACAACAGACACCATCACAGAGCAAAACTCCAAGAGCCTGCACAAGCATTCATGCAACAAATGCCATTATACTTAAGAAAAATAAAGCAAACAGGAAAGCAAAGTGAAATTAAGACTCAGAGAAGAGATTATTTACTGGATTTCAGTCTCTCCACTAATGAACCTACCTGCTGGCAGACGATCCATTTAGTGAATTCTGTAGACTTGTATTGGCTGAACCTAGAGAGGCATTAAAAATTCCCTGCTGAGCACTACCATTCACTGGGCTCCCATTACCTTTCAGTATACCAGTGCACTTCCAGTTGTCCATGTAATTAGCTGCAAACACAGATTTGAAAAACCTGTTAGTTCCTCTTCTGAAGCTCAGCTTTCAACAGGACTATGATCTTTCAGTTGCTGTGCACCTGATGTGAATTAGAACTGAACTTCAGTACCAACACAAATTCCAAAAGCTGAGGATCTGGCTCTTTAGCTGCCTCAAAACCCTTGGCCTCTGCCATGATTTAAAACTTGGGTTTCTGCAGTAGCAAGGATTAAATTTCCTTCATCAATTGCTGAGAAAAACATGAGAATGGCTAAGGAAGCTGCCACTGCTACTTTGGCTGTTGCTTTTGGAAATTTACACAGAAAAAACCCCGTTTGCCTGAACACTGTAACTGCATGCAGGTTTTCTGGGTTTGGGAACAGGCGAAGACTGCCATGCAGTAGAAGGAAAGAATGGTTTAGGTTGGAAGAGACCTTTAAAGGTTACCTAATCCAAGTTTCCTGCAGGAAGAAGGGCTATCTCCAACAGGATAAGGTCAGAGTCCCGTTCGACCTGACCTCAGACATTTCCAGGAATGGGCTTCTACCACCTCTCTGGACAACCTGGGCCACTGTTTCATCACACTCAGTGTAAAGAATGTCTTCCTTATCACTCATCCAAATCTCTCTCTTTTAGTTTAAAACCATCACCACTTGTCCTGTCACAACAGGCCCTGCTAAAAAAATATGTCCCCATCTTTCTAACAGGCTCCTCTAAGTAGATATGGCAATTTTAAAAGTGACAACTTGACACAGCTCCAGTGTGGTGAAACAATTTGCCACGACAGTGACAACTACTCACAGCAACCTCAATGACACAAGCATTCCAGCATGGGAAGTTACTGCTCTTATTATTCCAAAATGTAAAAACAAATATAAAAACCTATTATACAGAAATCTAAGATGAATTTTGACTCAAAAAAAATCACTTTTTGAGTAAAATTTGACCTGTATATTCAGTATACTACAAAGTGAATGTGTTTCAGGTGGTGATCTTACCCTTCCAGAGCCTAACACAGCCGTCGTCACCAGAGGACGCAAGCACGGTGCCTGTGATATTCCAGCTCACTCGCCACACCTGGGAGTTGTGGTTATCAAACTGTGCCACAATGTGAATTTCAAATTTTGTTAGTCCTCCAGATGAAGTCAGTTCTTTCCTGTTTAAGAGAGAAGTGACAGTTCTGCACACAACTGTTCAGGAGAGTCTGGAGAGACTCTGCAGTTAATTCCAGCAGGGACTGCAAGGATGCTGAGGGGACTGGAGCATCTCTTTTGACAAGAAAAAGCTGAGAGATCTGGGATTGTTCAGCCTGGAGTGCTGCACACCACCAGGGTAAGCTGCAATGGGCACAAAGTGGAACCCAGGAGGTTCCATCTGAACATGATGAAAAATTTCTTTCCTGTGAGGGTGACAGAGCACTGGACCAGGCTGCCCAGAGAGGTTGTGAAGTCTCCTTCTCTGGAGAGATTCCAAACCCTTCTGAACATTGCTATCCTGGGAAACCTGCTCTGTGTGACCCTGCTTTAGCAGGGACTAGAGGACCTCCAGAGGTCCCTTCCAGTGTCCACCACTCTGTGACAAAAAAAGGACTTAAGAGTTGTTACTAGGAGTATTAAAAGTTACCTAGACAAAAATTATAGACTTGCTGACAACGTCATCATCCTCAAGATCAGGCTGCTAGTCAGCAACCCTGAACACATTAAGCTACTGGTTTTGCTCCACAGGTACTATTAAAGAGTACACAATACGTAGCACATAAACCCAAACTCTCTTCCTTTTAAGCTCACCTTAGAGGTTTTAGTGTGAAAATTCGTACATCTTTGGTTGCTACAGCTAAGATGTGGAAGGATCTTCCCAGATTTGGAGCAAATGCAATATCATGTACAGGATCTGTGACTGTCATCAGAGCTTCTGCTTTCGCGTATTTCCTGTACAGCAGAAAAAATTAAGCTTCAATGCCATCAAAATTGCCAGTGACGCTAATTATAAACCAGATAAGGTGGAATAGGCAAAAAAGGGGTTAGTATACACTATAAGACCTGCAAAACCAAGACTATTTCCTTAATGTAATTATTAGTTACAATTACAATCAATCTGATTTCTTCAGAAATTGAGTTCATCAGATAAAATAACTACTGTTATCAAGCCCTGGAACAGCCTGCCCAGGGCAGTGGTGGATTCACTGTCTCTGGATGGATTTAAAAGATGTGTAGATGTGGTGCTGAGCAACATAGTTCAGTGGTGACCTGACAGTCATGGATCATCTTAAAGGTCTCTTCCAGACTAACAACAGCATGCTAGATCATATGACAAAGATTCCAGTGCAAAGAATACTTTTGTCTACAGCTGAAAAAGGGAAATAAAAACCTTCTTCACATTCACAAATCTAAAGGACGCTCGAATCTCAGTAACTTCCTCTATTTTCAGTGCTCACAAGCAGTGCTATCTGCCCCCTCTAATGCACAATAAACATGTATCCCATTTTCTTATTTGCTACCAGCTTCATTAAAGCAACTCTTCTTTGTTGTTAAAGCACAGAGAACACTTGTTAATGCACAAAGAACAGTGTCTGAAGCCAGGCATAAATCCACAGAACACCTTGGCTCCCTTCCCACACCAATCACCCTAACTGGAACTCAAGTTCTCTGTCATCATTTAAGGGAAAGGGGTTGTGCACACACTTCCTGGCCTTTTCTGGCCCTGAACTTTCACAGCACACTAGTAATTCACAGAACTTTCTGTCATTATAAACATGCTTTTAAAAGCATTTTGAGGTCGCCCTCAACAAAAAAAGCATCTAGTGAAACACAATTCAAGTTGTAAGTTTGTCCTATTCATTCCTCTTGCAAAATTAAGTGAATACATTAGCAGAAGCAGAAACAACGATCCTCTCTTTCAGGTGCTGGTAAGAACACTGGCATTTCTGTACTGAGACAGAGCAAAATTATCACTAACACGTCTGTCCACAGCAGTTATCATTCTGAGGGCTCTCTCTCCTTTCCCACCCAATGGCTCAGAGACAGAATCAAGGTATTATTTACTACCCCACACCTAACAAAAGGTCTTAAACAAAAAGTCAATATATTACAAACTACTTAAAGATCCCACAAACTTTCTATATTGTCATTTAGCCTACCTGGTATTTTCATTATATTCATAAATTTGAACTTTAGCCAATATATTTGGACTGTTGTCATCGCTTCCTACGGCTATCATTGGAGAATGTGCTCGAGAGCTAAAAGGTGAAAAGAAATAGTTACATTTACAAGTAATATATATACAAAAAGCATGTCAGAAAGTATATCAAGCCTTTTTTTTTTTTCACACTTCAGACACATTATCTATAAAGAACACAAAACAATAACCAAAACAAAATATCACAAGGGGAAAAAACCATCACAAAGAATTGTGCTATTCAGTTATCCATACCATCTCCAACCTGTTGTTTTGCCTCACTCCAGTGACATCATTAGGGAATACTATTTGGCAACTCAAGATGGGGGTCCCAGAGAGCTAGATGGATTTTATACTTGCAGCTATTGCAGTTGGGCAGCACAAGCTGCACAATAGTCTGTGCAGTACCTTTCATGACTGACTGAGTGGAATTTCATTCAGGTTTTGGAAGACAAGATTACAAAAGCTAAAAGTAGATGAGTTCTAGCTCTTATATAAACTTTTAAACCTATGCAATGCATTAAGGTGGAACCCTGTACTCTGAACCTTCAGCACACGCTGCTACTGAGGAATAGAACTGGACCAGCAGGAAACAGGCAAATGTCTATAGGGGCTATACATCCCTCTACAACCACTACAATTATAGGGAAAGCCATTAAGTGCTTCTAGACAAAAGAAAACCCAAAACAGTTGAGCCCAGAATGGTCTTTCTCTTCCTGTTTCTAATGGGCAAGGATGTTAGATGGGAAGAAGAACCTCTGTTTCTGTGCTCTGGATGGGAAGTACCTAACCATCACACTGATTTGTCCGTTAAAGGAAGTTAAGTGTATCACTGAGCCCCCAGGAATGTGACTGAAAAAACAACTCCTGAGCTCTGCATTTGTGGTAGCAAGACTCTTGTAGTTTCTAGTTTTTGTTGCAGTGTCAATGGTGTGTGTCCTTGTTAGAGCTGCCAAAAATATCTGTTACAACACCTCTCTTAAATAAATAGGAGACAAAAATTGTCTTTTTTTTCTGTCTTATGAAAATCCCAGTTGAGTTCTGTGGGATAAATAAAGAGCACTCTACAGTGCACTCATTAAAGAGTTCATTACTGGCATATTAACCTGGAGAAATTTCCTCACAGAGCTCAGGAGTGTTCGTAACACTCCTCTGGCTCTGTCAAACCTGTTTTACTAACAGAAATACCAGCAACTTTACTTCAGATGCAAGTAATGTGTACTCCCATCCTCTCCACCCATGTTTCAGCATTCATTCTACAAAATATCAGAACTAACTCTTTAGATCTTCTGCTTCAACAAGCATAAAGTGAAGCCTGCTGTTTTAATAACATACCTCGAAGGATTCCAAGAAATACAACTGCAGCTGAGCTTACATGAGATTTCATGCTGCAGTGACCACTGACTGAGGTTCATCACATCTGGAGCTTCATAAATCCTTACAACTCCATCTGCTGAACATGTTGCTAACATAAGACCCATATGCTTGGGAGCAAACTTCACATCTGTAACCGATGTCCTACTGTCTACTAGAGTAGTCCTCTTCACCTGCAAAAAAAGGCAGAAACTCTTGAAGGCAATGTTAGAAATTTCCATCCATCAAAAATCTATACCCTAAGGACAGCTATCAAGCCTGACAACACCAGTTCATAGCATCACTTAAGTCTTCCCTCAAGAGCTAAAACAAAAGCATCTTTATACACCAACAAACTGGAGAAATAACAGATGGTTGCACTGATGCAATTTGAAGCACCAGAAATACACTCCCAGAGGTATCAAAGTTCTGACCCCAAAAAGAGTCGTTCAGATTACACTCTTCAGGGAAAGGAAACTCAAAACATACATAAGCATAAAATTTAGCCACTGGAAGTTGAAAACCATCCTCTTCATTCATGCTGGTGACAATGCTAACCGCAATGCCTAGCAACGCCGCTTTCTCATTTCAGCGCTGCTGAAGTTTGCCATGAAGCATTTCCCAACAAAAGCATCAAAAGAAGTATTTCTGATAAGGAATTGGGTGAATGCAGCAGACATTTGAGAGGAATACTAACTAAGGTAAAAGAGGGAAAAAAAAACCAAACCAAACAACAAACTACCAACATTTGTTTTTCAAGTTCACCACTACCTCCTGCAGAAGGAAGTCAGCCTCATTGGATGCCAGAGGTCCTGACAACCCAAATCCTCACAATTACGTATTTTTATGTTAGAAAACTTTGGCAGAAAATAAAAACCTTAAGATTATTTTTGCAACCTAACCCAAACCACTAGAGGTAGAAATATTTTACCGAGTCATATAAGATTATACCTGATTAACAGCTGCAGAATAATCTGTTCAGAACTAAAATTCCCTTGATGAAATGCTACCTAGAAAATCCACTTCTGAGCAAACCCCCCCTCAGAACCTGAGCTGCTGTTCAAAAGATGAAAAAACAGCATGAGAGAGTTTCAAATTAGCTCTTGTCACAGAAAGAAAACCCCCACAACTTTAATTCTACTGCAGATGAGGGTTCATGCCCACAAGTTGTCTGCCAAAAAACACCTTATAAAGACAGTAATGACAATTAATTAATGGTTGCACTCCATGATTTTGAAGTTTTTTTTCCCAATCGAAACAATTCTGTGATACTGTAACTGGCCCACATGTTGCCATTTACCTCTTTTCCCCAAATGCTTTAAAAATACTTACTCTGCATTGGAATATTGCCACAAGTTAACAAAACAGAGGCAAAATCTAGAACCCCTTGCAATAACAGAAGAGAACAGGGTGCTTTCTCTGTTTCGGGGATTGAAAATATGTTGCAAAACCAGAAACATCCAGTAACTTGGTATTTAGATACAACTTCCATCTTAAGTCTTCCAGTTAATTCTGGAATTTAAACAGTTCAAAGCTTATTCCATTTCAAGAAGCAAAGAAACCACGGAGGCACAGTAAATCTGTTTGTGTAAGAACATACAGAAACTGCAAATAATACTTTAAAGTCTCACCCAGTGACTTTGGCCTCGGAGTTTATCATTTGACTCTCCCACTATTTCTTCCCACACAGCTGCTGTTCTATCAAAAGAGCAGGAAGCCAGGACCTGGCCAAACTCAGGATGGGCCCACGTCACTCGCCACACAGATCCACTATGTGTCTGAAAGATAACACCAAACAACCAGAGACACTTACTTACTGTTTGAAGATCAGACATTGCCATGACTTCATGCAAAAGAAATAACCTCAGAAAGAAGGCTAATCTTTTAAAACCTCTGTTCAGTTAAAAAGCCCAGTGCCACACAGAGGCTGTTGCACTTGTTAATCCCCAGAAGCACTGCAATGTTTTGTTGCTATTAATGTTTAAAAGGTAATTATTACAAGTGTATTTCAAGGCATTAAATATTACTCCTTTAAATCCTAAGTTGCAAGCTAGGATTCTGCCTTCACACAGGAAGTGCAGCTCTGTTTTCAGTCTTCAGCCTTTACCACACTGACTTCTGGCTTGCCTGTACTTTTCCAACACATATGCATTGCTTATCCTCTCCTTTTCCACATTAAATTCTTGTTTTTCATAGCTAGTCTTGTTTTTCATAGCTTCTGTTTTTTTAGAGAAGGGCAATTCAAAAGCATCACTTGCATTTCCATTGACAGGCATTATTGTACTGTGGGCCTATTAGACACAAATCTAGGACAACTCAGAAGATGCAAGCACTAATTATCCAGATGAAACAGAGACTGTATGTTACACAGTTCACAGAAAGGTTGTTAGAAAAAACCAGATGATGTAACACTTAATAGCCAGACTTCTTCCTCATCCAAGAAAGGAAATATTCAACTAAAAATGACGGCATTTGTTTCCAACTCTCTAAACACAAATCACTGTTACATTTACTGATAACAAAATCTTTAAACATAACTAAATCTTAATAAGACTGCACAATGTAAGTAGTAATAATATAAGACAAAAACAAGACCAGCCTTCAGTGAGCACAATTAAGAGATGTTCCATAAAACAGAAAGTATTTTACCATAAGAAACACAGGTCCAGAGAGGGGCAATAAAGCTGGTGAAGGTCTAGAGCACAAGTCCTGTGAGAAGCAGCTGAGGGAACTGAGGTTGGTTAATCTGGAGAGAAGGAAGCTGAGGGGAGACCTTCTTGCTCTCTAAAACTCCCTGAAAGGAGGATGGAGCCAGGTGAGAGTCAGTCTCTCCTCCCAAGAAGAAAGTGACAGGACAACAGGAAACAGCCTCAAGTTGCACCAGAAGAGATTTAGGAAGGACATTAGGAAAAATTTCTTCCCTGAAGGCATTGTCAAGCCCTGGAATAGGCTGCCTATAGAAATGGCGGAGTTGCCATTCCGGGGGGGATTGATAAAATGTGTAGATGTGGTACTGAGGGGGCGTGGTTTAGCAGCAGACCTGGTAATGTTGGGTTAATGGTTGAACTCAAGGATCTTATAAGGTCTTTTCCTGTCTAAACAATTTATGATTCTATTTCTGCTCTACAAGTGAGGAAATACCAAGTGTTTCTGCAAAGCCCATTTTTATGAATACAAACCTTCCAGCTGGCAGTACAGTGCCAATCACCATTTTCACTTTTGTCCCAGACCTGTTGAGAAAACACAACGCAGTCAAGCAGTGTGTATACAAAGCTGGACAAGTGGTACTAAGAAACACACCCAGTAAAATAAACACATATATATATTTGTACAAGGGTCATAAACATGATAACAATGCCCAACATTTTCATCTGGAGAACTCTACCTGGCCGAGGACACAACTGCACTTCACTCAACCTTGAGAACACCCCTACTACAGACAGGGAGAAGCACACACCTGCAATATCCACAACTGTATGAAGTCTACCTTTTTTTAACAGCAAATTATTATCAGAAGGCAAATTATTACACCTCTCCACACTTCATTCACTGAGTACACTACTTGGTTTAATTTTACAGCCCACATGGTTCTCCACCAACCCAGATTTGGCTGCAAAGCCCTGAGGTGGCTCCTATCAATCATCCAAAAGAGCAAGACAGCAAAAATAAAATCAGACTAGTGGCAGAAAAGATCTTCTTTCTTCTTCTAATATTCCTGTCTTGATTTATAACAGAACCACATGCAAGTCACTTAACCTTCCTTCCTCTTAACTTCCCATACATTTTTACAATCTTTATGACTTTTATTTTCCTGAGAAGTTGTGAAGTCACGAATGTAATCTGATGAAAGACAGCTCCAGAAGCGTGGCATGCACTCCATATTAATTCACTACAAAATCTCACTGAAAGTCGCGTCACTTTTGCCATTCTGAGTCTCCTACACAACCCTGGTTGTTAACATGACAGCTCAACTTTGTAATTTCTTCCCAACTGCATGGCTCACCTAGTGAGAATGGGACCTACACCAGATACAGTACTGCTCATTTACAAGTGTAAAATTCTGGTCAGAGTCAAATTTCTTAAAACAGTCTCATACAAGATGCTATTACAACTGGAAAGGAACCTTAAGCTACCGAAGACACAGGTTTTGAGTTCTACCTGCCTCTTGGCACCCTTCTTAGACTGTTTTCAGGCTGCATTCTTACATAGCCAATACAGGCCAAAGGCTGACATCGTTTCGGCTTACTTTTTGTGGGACTAGGTTTTGTTGTTGTTTTGAGTTTTTTCACTTGTTTGCTTTCCACTGCATGGAAGAAGAGCTGCCTGTTTCTTTTCATGGCTGATCTACATTTGGCATAGCCTTCCGTGCCGAAAAGCAGTCTTCCCAACTGTTCACCTGGTCTAACAAAAGCTGTGACTGCATTCCGGAACTCTCACTCCTTAAATACGTTTAACTCCCAAACTTTGGTCCATCTTCCCACTACGTGCAAAAAAGCCGCGAAAAAACATTAAGATGGTAATAAAACAACAATTCCCTTTAGAGGAAGCTCAAACTAAGGTTTCTAGTATTTTGCAGCTTCCCTAATGTGCCAGAGCACAGGCAGGGCATTTCAGCCTCTCCCTTATCGGCACTTGGTTACGAATCGACAGCTCCTTTCCTAGAAGCCCTTAAATAAATGCAGATTCTCCGTGGAATCATCAAAACAATCAGCACTACTGCAGCCGTAACAAGCTTAAAGATGCCTCCTCTGCTTAAAGGTGTTTGCGCTGTGGCAGCACGGGGTCGGAAAGAAGCTGTGCTGTTCACGCCTTTGCGTACACACACACACACACAAACAGACACAGGCCAACTACGTGTATCATGTGCGCCCTGGCTCCACGCCCCCGCCGCTACAGCCCGATACCGCACGCGTTTCGCGCCGGGCCGCAGTCTCNTATTACACCTCTCCACACTTCATTCACTGAGTACACTACTTGGTTTAATTTTACAGCCCACATGGTTCTCCACCAACCCAGATTTGGCTGCAAAGCCCTGAGGTGGCTCCTATCAATCATCCAAAAGAGCAAGACAGCAAAAATAAAATCAGACTAGTGGCAGAAAAGATCTTCTTTCTTCTTCTAATATTCCTGTCTTGATTTATAACAGAACCACATGCAAGTCACTTAACCTTCCTTCCTCTTAACTTCCCATACATTTTTACAATCTTTATGACTTTTATTTTCCTGAGAAGTTGTGAAGTCACGAATGTAATCTGATGAAAGACAGCTCCAGAAGCGTGGCATGCACTCCATATTAATTCACTACAAAATCTCACTGAAAGTCGCGTCACTTTTGCCATTCTGAGTCTCCTACACAACCCTGGTTGTTAACATGACAGCTCAACTTTGTAATTTCTTCCCAACTGCATGGCTCACCTAGTGAGAATGGGACCTACACCAGATACAGTACTGCTCATTTACAAATGTAAAATTCTGGTCAGAGTCAAATTTCTTAAAACAGTCTCATACAAGATGCTATTACAACTGGAAAGGAACCTTAAGCTACCGAAGACACAGGTTTTGAGTTCTACCTGCCTCTTGGCACCCTTCTTAGACTGTTTTCAGGCTGCATTCTTACATAGCCAATACAGGCCAAAGGCTGACATCGTTTCGGCTTACTTTTTGTGGGACTAGGTTTTGTTGTTGTTTTGAGTTTTTTCACTTGTTTGCTTTCCACTGCATGGAAGAAGAGCTGCCTGTTTCTTTTCATGGCTGATCTACATTTGGCATAGCCTTCCGTGCCGAAAAGCAGTCTTCCCAACTGTTCACCTGGTCTAACAAAAGCTGTGACTGCATTCCGGAACTCTCACTCCTTAAATACGTTTAACTCCCAAACTTTGGTCCATCTTCCCACTACGTGCAAAAAAGCCGCGAAAAAACATTAAGATGGTAATAAAACAACAATTCCCTTTAGAGGAAGCTCAAACTAAGGTTTCTAGTATTTTGCAGCTTCCCTAATGTGCCAGAGCACAGGCAGGGCATTTCAGCCTCTCCCTTATCGGCACTTGGTTACGAATCGACAGCTCCTTTCCTAGAAGCCCTTAAATAAATGCAGATTCTCCGTGGAATCATCAAAACAATCAGCACTACTGCAGCCGTAACAAGCTTAAAGATGCCTCCTCTGCTTAAAGGTGTTTGCGCTGTGGCAGCACGGGGTCGGAAAGAAGCTGTGCTGTTCACGCCTTTGCGTACACACACACACACACAAACAGACACAGGCCAACTACGTGTATCATGTGCGCCCTGGCTCCACGCCCCCGCCGCTACAGCCCGATACCGCACGCGTTTCGCGCCGGGCCGCAGTCTCGACTTCCCGGGGGCACGGCGCGACGCGGGAGCCGAGCGCGGCCCTTCGCTCCCCGAGCGCACCGGGCCACGACAAAGAGGAACAGGTCCGGCCCGGACCCGCCGTTAAGGAGAAACGCCACGCCCCGGTCCCAGCGCGGTAGGCCGCACCCCGTCGGTGCCGCCAGACGCACGCTCCCCCAGCAAACCACCACCTTCCCCAACACAGGGCCCAGCCGCTGCGGCTCACTTTGACGCTCTGGTCGCTAGAGCAGGTGGCCATGCGCCGGCCGTGGAAGTCGAAGGAGACATCGTGGATGAGGTCGCGGTGATCCGCCGCGATGCTGCGCGCCACGAACATCGCGGCGCGGCCGCCGCGATCCCGCCCGCCGGGCCCAGCCGCGCGCCCCTCCTCACGCGGCGGGGCGGGGCAACAGCCGCGGCTGCCGGGCGAGCTCGCGGCCTCGCGCGTGCGCGTCTCTTCTCGCCCCAGAGCAGAGCGAGGGGAGAGGTGAGAGGAGGAGTAGCGCCTCGTGCCCGGCCGTTAGTGCCGCCGCCTGGCCGGGAGGCTGAAGCGGCTCCGTGGAGAGTTCCGGCGTGGCTGTTGGCAGCTCTCTGATCTGCACAGGAGCGAGTCTGAGCCAGATCTTTTCTGCAACCCAACCCTTGGCAGTAACTCTCCCCATCCGCTTTCTCGCTGCTAGAAGCAGTCACTGGCTGCGCAAACCCGCCCTGAACTTCAGAACGTGCCCTCATGAGCTGAGACTGAGCTGGGATGCTACCGCACTGACCAAGCATTAGCTCTGCTCTCGCTCAAACGGGGACA